>UELU01141764.1:0-52435 GCA_900490025.1 Megastigmus dorsalis
AACAAAATCATTGTTCAAAAATTTGTACAAAGTAATATGTTTTTTGAACGTTGTAATCTATTCTTCAGCCACATTTATAACGTACCTTAGCAAGAAATTATTGTGTTTTTCTGTCAACGCTTCATTAAAATTTCCAAGAACAATACTAAATGCAACTACTGCTCACGATATGAATGCGCACGTGTGTATAGTGAATATATATTAAACCCCCCAGTCATCACGTAAACAATAATAGTCAGCACTGAAATAACATAAGAAGTTGTTGCTGTAAATTTCTCAAAATGTCAGAGCCAGTAGTAAAATAGCTTTCCGTATAAAAAGGATAAGACACCAACTAATCGGCACAACAATAAGACTGTACGAGAAAAAGAAGTGGCTAAGCGTAGATAAGTATAAGATAGTATAAGATAGTGCAAAACTGTTCTCGTATCAGGAGTGAAACTAATCGATGTAGCGGAATATTAATTAACGATCGAGCGATAATATTGTTATTATAACCAAACTGCACTTTACACATTGAGAAAAAGGACGTCTTGCATTAAATGAGTCGTTCGTTACAATATCTAATGTATCATTTACTTAACCCCAAATAACATAGTCATTATGAATATTTTCTTAGATTCAGTAGTCTTCGAAAAATAGATACAGTGATCCAACCCAACCCAACCTATTTTGACAAGTGTATGATTCATTCATAGCCAATGAATATTCAATTCGCCATATTTAAATCCACGTTCATTATCATTAAATGAATGTCATTAAATTCAAGACATCCGGTTTCTTAGTGCATACACGTATAATTAAAACTTATTATAAATCTAATACTAAGGTTACTTTTAGATCGTATAAATTTTTTTTTTAATTAATTTTACACTACGCTTTCATAATTATCAAATGACTTGTTGATTTGACGACAAAACTTTAATCTTCATCAGAAACAGTAAGTGTAAATAATGAGAGACATCCGATGTAATTCCTATTATCGGAAACTTGTTCACAACGCAGCACAAAATATGACTTATGCAAATGTCACATTCATGAACAATCCTTTATGGTCGTCCCATTAAAATTTCCAGCGAAAACCAACCGAACTGCAAAGGCAAATAAACAGATCTTAACGAAAAATGAGTGAAACTCAAGCGGGAGTCGGGTAAAAGCGAGAGTTCGCCTCACTACGCCCAACAGTTATAATAAATCATTCTTACTAAGCGGCCAAAAAGGACTGGAAATTCATTTGTAGATCTCACTTTATGAAATAAACATCTCTCTGTTTTTCTCTTTTTCATTTCGCGCGAGCAGCTATTGCGTTTTAGATACCTACGTCTAGGTAAAAATAAACGTAAACTTGAAAAAAAACGGAGAAAAATGCATTCTGTGTATACATTGATATCTCCAGAGTAGTCATTACTATTCGAGGCACGTGAACATTTTGTTGATAGAATGGAACGCCCGCGAAAGCATATCGTATTTAATACTCTTATTTTGACGGTAGAATTTACCGTAAATAATTAATATCGAACTTACTAATAATTTATTACGATAATTAACGTAGACAAATTAAATTAATTGATTTCGTTACCTTGTAGTAATAACAAAAACAATTTCTCTTATCGAAAAACTTATTTGCTTGCAATTGCACTTTTAATTTTTTTCATTGGTTCTCGTTAAGAATAGCAGTATATCTAGTTGTTGATTGATTTTATATTCAATTCAAAAATCATTTTGAAGCATAACAAGGTTTATTTTTGCAGATTACGAATTCACAATAAATAAATATTCTAGCTAATTAACTTTTCTTCCTTATGGAGGAAGATAAGTAAAAATGAAAACACATGCGTGTGAAAGTTCAGTTATATTTTTAAATAATAATAAATAAGATAAATAATATACGGAAATGCTATTGGTACAATTTCTAATTAATTTTAATAACTTAAATATTATAAAGCAGAGGATTAGCATAAATTCTGAATGTTCAGGAAGTTATAAAATGTAAAGAAATCAACAGTCTCGTCGACAGAGGCATTATTCATTATACATTCCATCTTTTTCGTTTTACTGAAATTATCGATATTTATTTAAAGTGGAAGTCGTTCCAAACGAATAAAACACTTTCTATAATTACACCCGACTAGCTCGCATCCATATTCACTTATATCCATCGGTCAAGTTCCCAACGCTATCGACAGAGAAAAACCATTCCAGAGTAACGACTAAAACATATCAATTATGTCTGTGTATAAAGAGAGCCACTAAACCTCCAGAGCTAAAATCGAAAGTATACTTCGTAAAAAGCCGTTAGTGCTAAACTTGGCAGCAACGAAAAACCACGAGGAACGAAAAGAAAGAAAGAAAGCTAGGCAAACCTCGACGGCGGCGCGCAAGAAACTCCGTCCGAATTTCACGAAGGAATCGGCGCGATATTATTACGGCTATTTATGCGCGCGTGTAGCCATAACGCGAAACATGCGCGCAGGGGGAAATAAAGAGGCTGCATCGCGATTCAATTAACTGTAAACTTGTTCTCCCGCCGGCCGTAACAAAAGCTGCGCTAACATAGGCCAATAATAATACACCGAGGCGGAATAAGAAAAAAAGAACACATGCAGCAACGCGCACGCGAGGATCCGCTCGGTTGTTGCGCGATTTTTCTTCCTGCGCGCGCGCATCTCGTTGATGATGAATATATTCCAGGCTCTAGCGAATCGAAAAAGTGCGCGGGCGCACATTTTGAAAAAAAAAAGAGAAAAAAAGATTGGCAACGGCTAATTTAATCCGTGCGAGGGAGACGACGCGCAAGATATTGCGTAGGTACAATTCTGAGCGAGCGTTTAGTCACAGACTTGCGAGTCCCTTTGGAGCTTTGTATATACGCATCTTATTTGTATGTAAGTGCAGTACGCTTAATGATTAAATTGTGGTAAATCACAAAGTCGTAACGCCGAGTAAACGCAATGCCGTAATTCTGTCTGGCTGAATAATGTAAAAGGGTAGTTTGTTCTCTATCTAAAATGTATTATCTTTACGGTTTTAAAGCGTATGTTCATTGTTATTTTTACGGTGTTTAAATTGGATGTCAGTTACGGTGAAGTTAATGATTGCACAATTTTTTTTTTTTGGAATCGAAATGAAATTCACATTTAATCATTCTTGTTGTGGTTGTCATTGATTTATAGCAAGTGTTTGAATAATGTACTTTTACTATTGTTGATTATTCAGTACAATCACCTTTTTCTTACTTATCTTTATCTTCAATATTTTACAATTGTGCAATTGTTGTATAGAGAAATATCTCTATTTGACTATGCTGTCAGTTTTATCTGTGTCGATGTCATTTATTATTTACGGGATCAAAAGTTTTCTCATTTATTGTTGTAGAAAGTATTCAAAACTCGCTCAAATTGTTTGAAAATTGTATTTTAAGTATATAGAACTAATTTATATCAGATCTGGAGCCAATATATTGATAAATTATATAACAAATAGCCATTTTATTTATTATTTTTTCACAGAAAAAAACCATAAAGGAGGAAGTAAAAGTAAAAGAATTAAAATACAGCTAAAAGTAATCTTTTACTATATTTGCATAATATCGATTCCTATTCACTCGTTTTGTGTTTTCTGCTACATTATTCTTGGTAACGCAATAGTTCAATTGATAAATAGTTTGTAATATAAATGGCACCGTTGTATACAACTTTAAAATTTAACCTAGCTAAAAATATAAGTATTATTATTAATAATTAATTAAAGTAGTAATATAAATTATTATTATTATTGAATTTTCTCAAAATAAGATTCAATATATTTTTATCGTGTATCGTGCATAAACTCAGACATGACGATTCATCTATATTCAGTGAATAGTGCAAGTCATGTTTATGAATATGATACGACATTTCAAAAGAACCATTCGTACTTTTCAGAAGCCGATCGGCATATTTTTGACCACATTTTTGAACTAAAAATTTATTTGCGGTGCTTCTCATATATATATCCTTTATAGGTTGGATATGTTTATACTGTACACTTATGTTATTTGTGAAGTCCATGTGCATACGTAGTTCTTGTTTGCTATTTGAGTTTCTCGCTCATCCAGAGGCGTACGTGGTGTGACTTTCCGATTTTGTGCTGTGCACACGGAGAGCAAGGATTATATTGTTAGATGTATCTGTCTACATTTTATATGAAAAATAACTCAATTTTAATCACCTAACACTGGATTATCATCTCGCAATAAAACTAAAGTATGTTCTTTTTTAGTCTTTCTATGCTTCATGTTTCTTTTGGCTTTTCATGTTTTGTTTTTCTCATAAAAGTTGACTATTTCGAGTCGCATCATCTTTATGTACTCATAATCGAAAAAAGATTGCAAGTTATGCTTAGATAAATATATAGATAATATTTCAATATGCCAATATATGAGCGTTTCCCTGAAACTTATAATTTTCTTGTAATAATTTCATATTTTATATTTTTGGTTTTTATTATTTATCTATAAAGTCAATATTACAATATTATTTTATTAAAGAAAGGAATATTAAATTTTCATCACAGAATTAATTACGTAATTATTGTTATAACATATAACATTGTTGTATTAGTATTTGTAAAGTCTTTAAATAGTGATTCCTTGAATCCTCAAATTAAGATATGATAGATGATAGTTTAACTATTTAAAACAGTATTAAAAAGAAGATTAAATGACTGACGAAAGGCGATTTTTAGTTGGTGATAATATTTTTTAATATAGAAATGTAGAACACTGCTTTTCTTCTATATTTTGTTCGATTCTAAAGACATTAAAGAATTATAATTATATATAATTATTACACGAATATATTTGAATAGTGGTGAGTGAACACTGGACTTTGAATAAAATATAATATTGAAAACCACTTCTGGTTGAAACTGGACGTGAAAATAATTCATAAATTTCCAAAATTTAAAAACATTATTAAAATTGGGATTTTGCATATATAAAATGAATAGCAAGAATTTAAAAATTCAAAATATGGACTTTTTATAAAATATCGCAAAAAGTATGAAAATTAATTATAACTATTAAATATTATCACAACAAGATATTTAGATATTTGTATTGTATAAAATAAAATTTATATGGTTTCTCTCTTTCATGCGTTACTTTTTCTACGAATTATTTTCTTGAATTTCGTATTTTTGTTTGCTTACGCTGCACTAAATTAGAAGTATTGGCATCATTCAAATGTGAATTAAAGTCTTGCACAGAGATACAAATAATTTTAATAATGATATTTTATGTGATTTTTTTACATATTGACGCTTATTGTAAATCCTTAAATCTACTCTTAAATCTAACGTAATCAATTACTATCTCACGGGATATGTGTCAATAGGGACGGTAAAGAAGAGCTCAGGACTTGCCATGCGTGGTAAGTCTGCGTGGTAAATTGTAATACGTGATATTATCTGCGCACCTTCTCGAATGGTAAGGTAGATCTCTGAAATTCCCATGAATATTTTCAAGATATCTGCAATACCGATCTAGGTAAACTAGATCGGCGAGATACTATAATTCATACTTTCACGTAGTGGCGCTGGAATTCACTATTTTCGCTTATAAACTGCTGCTGGTTTAAGTATAATAAATATTAATATTACATTTTCAGAAAAGCTAAACACGTTTTATCTAAACATAATTATCATAATGTCGTCATTAATCATAATTCTATTTATTTCCGTGTTTTCAATGATCGACCCACGTATCTTTAGGATGGCAGCACATAATGGGATAGCACTGTCATACAACTTTTATTTCCATGATTTCCTTGAATATTTGAATGACTGTAACAATCAATCTGTGAATACTTAGCAATTTAGATTATTAAAGAATTTGAAAATATTTTGATAATAAAATATTACTTCTTATCTTTTTATATTATAAAATATTGCTTAAGTTGCAAAAAGAATTTATTTTAATCTATATAGATTATAATAGTATAGAAGATTTAAAGATTTAAAAATTAAAAAAAAGCATACGTTTATAAAATATGCTAGTTTGTTTATTTATCTAGACAAAAAAAATCAAGAAATTCTGTTCTATATGTGTATTGTTAATTACTGACAACTAATTTTTGTTATAACTTTTAAATACCGCATGGGCTGCTCCTACTCCTTTTTGTTTAAATCGACTAAACAAATTAATTTACTTTTATTACAAGATAATAACAGGTAAATGAATTGTAAGTACTTTTAAGCTTAATTTGCAATAAAAGTGTACTAGTATAATCAATGCGTTATTGTTATCAAATAGATTTATTGCTTAATTCTTATGTATAAATTCAATTCAATCAGATAACATATCCCTTGTAAAAATCATCGTACCAAATTAGTCTTGTAACTGTTTTAGTTAACTTATATCCGCGTATCCGAAAAACCTATAGTCAATATAATAATGTACTAGTAACAGCTATTTTCTTTACGAAAAAGTTCTTTACATGCATGAGGTAATTATCTTGTTATAATTATTGATTCATTATTTTTAAAATAGATAATATCAGCCAGCAATGATCGAAATCGTGATTGGTGTGGTCATATTTCTACTCATCTATTCTTATCTGACGAAGAACTTCGATTACTGGGAAAAGCGTCACATTGCCGGACCTAAACCAATTCCACTATTCGGAAATTTCAAGGACGTGATCCTCGGCTCCATACATGTTTCTGATTGCGTAAAAAATTTGTACGCTGCCTATCCAAATGAACTGGTGGTGGGTACTTTTAAATTAAGATCACCGACGCTCGTGCTGAGAGATCCTGAGATAATCAAGGATGTATTGATCAGGAGCTTCTCAAGCTTTTCCGATCGTGGACTGAACGTTTACAAGGAAGTCGAACCACTGTCAAATCATTTAGTCTTTTTGCCGCCAAAGAAATGGAGGCCTTTACGTCACAAACTCACGCCAGTTTTCACATCGGGAAAACTGAAGGATATGTTTCCTCTGATCGAGCGATGCGTGGAGAACTTTTACAAGTATTTAGATAAAAAATGTAAAATTGAATTTTATATCTATTTTTTGTTTTTAATCTAATACTTTTAAAACCTAAAGTTGAAAATTCCTTAAAGATGCATCTGTTTCTTAAGAAGAAAGCCCTTGAATAATAACAAATTTAGCTCTTCTCATTAAAAAATATAGTAAGTAGCCACTTCGAAAATTCATTATAGTAAATCATTTTTTATTATTAATTTAGTGGACAAAGTTGAGGAGGTAGATTGTCTTGAATTGACAGCAAAATTTACAACTGATGTTATCGGGGTGTGTGTTTTTGGATTGAAAACAAATTCATTATCGGACGACGATAGTGAATTTCGAAAAATGGGAAGGCAAAAATTTCAGGATTCCTACATGAATAAATTTAGAGAAATAGCAAGAAGATTACCACGATGGGCTGCATTAATATTAGGTCCTATTATAAGAGATTCGAAGATGAACAACTTCTTTATTCATGTATTTAAAAAATCTATAGAGTTTAGAAAAAATAATAATGTACGTAGAAATGACTTCCTGGACCTTTTGATGGACCTTAGAAATGAAAATGATAAAATCGGTGATCAAGGTAATGTCATTTTTTTTAATTGACTTTATTTTAATGCGGTGACCTGCAGAATTTGGATACCGAGTCACTTTATTTTTTGAGGTTTCAATTAAAAATCAAATTTTACACTATTATTTGCTTAGAATTGACAGATGAGTTTATGACTGCTCAAGCATTCCTGTTTTTTGCTGCTGGTTTTGAAACGTCTTCTTTGACGATGACCCACGCACTATATGAATTAGCCATAAATCAAAAAGTGCAAGATAAACTTCGTAAAGAAATCAAAACGACAGTTGATCAAAATCAAGGCGAAATAACTTATGATTTAATAAAAAACATGAAATGTATAGATAAAGTATTTAAAGGTAATAGTACTGATTTTTTAAAGCGTAATTAACTGAAATAATATCCTGAAAAACAATAAATTACTTGAATATCAGATAACGGCGCATAATATATAGATACACTTGCAATACTTAGTTTATCAATTAACATGGATCAACTTTCAACTTCATTATTGCATTTTCCTTGTATGCCCAGTGAATAGAACAAGGGGTTACAAAGAGTTGTTGCTTGCTTATTTCAGAAACCTTAAGGAAATATCCCCCACTTGCTGCAATACAAAGGGTAGCAGTCGCTGATCATACTTTTACCAACACTAAACTTTCAATCGATGAAGGAACAATCATTTTTATTCCCGTGACTGGATTGCACTATGACCCAAACATATACCCTAATCCAGATGTATTCGATCCTGAAAGATTCAACGAAGAAAATATTAAATCAAGACACTCCATGACTTATTTACCATTTGGAGATGGACCTCGAAATTGCATTGGTAAACAAATATATAATTTATTTTAGTTAATTAGCGTTTGAGTATTAAACGAGGACGTGCATGGACGAGCGCAAGGAGAAAAGCGAGAAAAAGTCGGAGCGGTGTTCAGTTTCTCCAGTAGCACATAAAAAAATCTTTCGTTACATCCGAAACCTGCTTTCATCGAATCACGATCATGACGCGATGGCGGATGTCATTTTATTTCACTTTGCATCTTTAAAGTGTTTCTGTTAAAAAAACGCCGCGCCGCTTGGAGCTTTTTTGTGACACTTTGCCAATACGTTATACACGTTTGATTGGACATTGGACTTTTTGTCAGTTTAATCGCATTCAAATAAACTTTTTGTTTGAAAAACTGACTTCTAATAGCAATTATATTCTTTCTTTAAGTATCAATGCTTATGGAAGGTAGTTTCATACTGGTATAATTTCTTCGAAAATATTGTTTAGTATTTTGTTAGGAAATGTCACTTAACTCTATTGAAACTGAATTTTCCGAAGTGGAAACATTCTTGAAAGAATACTTTTATTAAATAAACTTATAACCCTATTATGGGTTGTGGAGTGGGTCTTTGACAAAAAAGATAAAAATTTTATTTGTGCAATCCAATTGACGCCAGGTTTGAATGGGTTAAGTATCGATGCAATGTTTGAACTATATGTCAAATAATTATTCATAGACATTATTTTTTAACAGAATTTAACCACATTATAATATTTTTGCTTTTACAGGAGAACGTTTCGCACAGATTGAAATAAGTCTGACCCTTTTAATGCTAATAAGGTATTTTAAATTCGAAGTCTGTGAAAGTACTCCTATCCCATATGAGAAGAATATAAGATTAACTCTTATGGTTCCACTTCATGGTATGCACTTAAAAATAAAAAGAGTTTAAATACTGGTGTACATATTTACGAACACTGTATTATAAAAAGTCGCGAATGATGTAAAAAATTATTGGGTTTACAAGTTTTTCGAGTAAAGAAAATTTGAGAAACTTGCAAGTACAATCTTGCAAAATATCAACAAAGTAGTTTTTTATAATTACCAGAAGTATCCAGTGTCAAAAATTGAAAAAATTATCAGATTTTTTATAATTTGCATTAACTTAGTAAATCCCTATTTCAATGTAATTATCATAATTATCTTCAGTTTAAGTTGTTATAATAAATACAATGAAATAAACATCAGGGGCCGCATAAATATACATTTATTTTAATTTTAAATGTGTATTTCAGAATGTTTATCCTTTTTCATTAAATAATAGCAATTTTAATTTTTACGTTTGAAATTACTATTGAAGGTAAGAAATTTAGAAATTCAAAAACTGATCATTGAACTTTGAAAAAATCAACTTATTCTTCAGGAGAATAATAAATGATGTAGATGATCATCGGAAAATTATTTAATTATTTATATATATATATATATATATATGCAATTTATTTAAAAACATTGAAAAATTGCAACGTATCTTATAAAAATCTTTAATCATGTAATCATGATTGTAGTTGCAATTTTTAGTGTAATCGGATTTGGAAAATCTACAATGCGTAATATAAATTGCCCAGTCAGCCGAGTAGCAAAACAGTATACTGCAATAACATTTGCGAGAACAATGGATTTTCAAGATTTCTACAATACCGATCTAGACAAACTTTCCTCTATTTCCACACCGTGTCGCTCAAATCCCTTACTTTCGTTTACACACTCCTACTCAACGAAATGATCTTACAATGATTAATCCGAATAAGAAATCAGTCAGAACTACTAAAAGCGTTCTGTCTTCAAAATATTTATCATAAACGCACCATCATTCACAATCGACATTATTAATATCCCTATCGATTTCGATTAAAGTTGTTTTCAATGATCCACCCACGTCCCATTAGAATGACACCACATGTAGCATGATGGAATAGCATCCTCGTGCGACTTTTCAGCCATAATTTCCGCATTCATTTGAATATAAAAATTAATTTAAGAGTACTTAGCAATTTAAATTTTCGAAATATTTAAAAAAAAGTGAGTATTATAATTGCATTATTTGTATCTCTTTATAAGTTCGTATAATTGGGACTTGTACCCGTTAATCATGAAATAAATAAATAAAAATAAATCAATTATTTGAGCTATGAGATGATGATAATATTAGATTATAAATGTTATGAGTTGAACAGTATAGTTTGGGATATGAATATATCGATCGTTTATATTCGAAGATCAATACAGAATTTTAGGAAATTCTAATTAATTAAAATATAACGATTTTGTAACAAAGTATAAACATAAAACAATTATAATTATGAAAATTCTGATATTATCATCATTTACTATCAAATATATAATATTATGTTCTTTTGAAGCTAAAAGAATATATTCAAAAATCGTACTCAAAAAGTAGTCGACTTCAAAGAGAAAATTTGAGAAATCTACTAGTTTTAGCATTTATTAACATGAGCAAGGAAAATAAGAATATTTGCTTTTATCTTTATACAGATTAAGTTATTTTAACTACCTGTCATGAAATGCAAATTTTTAAAAAATGAACGTTAAAATAGTTAATTTCCAAATTGCAATTTTTTAAACTGCAAAACTTTTTTAATTGGACCCAATGTAAAAACATTTAATAAGTATATCTCATTCATTTATAAAAATAGTGCTCTTAAAATAATTTCATTCATTTTCTTTTTAGAAATTATGCACTTTCTTTTTTATGGTATTTTAATTGTTAAGCCTCTTTAAGAAACACAATAAACCGAAATATGTCATATTAAGATGTACACAGTATATACTTCAAGTATTTTGTTCATAGCAAACATAAGATTTATGTTATAACTTGCGTTTTACAAAATGTTTATGAATTTATTAATTTGCCTATACTTTGCTTAGTGGCCATATAAACTTTCTACAGTAAAAAGGAGATTGCTCTAAATCTAAATTTTACATTCAAATAGTAAATTGACTGTTGTGTTGTACTTAAATAAAATTACTATTGTTCACATCCTTGTGTACTTCAAGATTAAATTTAAATACAAACATGGATATTCTAAACATCTTTAAATTAAAAAATTTAAAGTATTTTTTAAAATACAACTATTATAGCAATGAAATCTCTTCCAAAAGATATATAAATATTCAAAGAAAAGAAAACACGAAAAAACATTTCCTTTAGAGAGACTTTATATGTTGAAAGTCTTACGCACTCATTTAGATTGCGTTTAAAAAGAACTTTCAGTTTTATAACCAAGAGAAATGTTACATAGAAGAACATCTTCTGCTTTTGGTACTGAACTGAATTGAACTGTTATTGTTAAGGAGCACAAAAAAAAACTCAATTTAGGATTGGAAGTAGTAATTAATCTAATATTATAGCCATACTTACTGAAGATGTAGAAATTGAAAAAACTTACACTTCGACGTGAATGAAAAATAACAATCCAAGAAATGGATTCTGAACGCTTACCTAAAACATAAAAATTAGCCTAAATTAGTTGAATGGTAGTTTAAATAATTATATTTTTATCATGTGGAATATATTTTTCGGGGAGCTTGAGTTTTTATAAAAACAAATAATACAAGCAAAGAATACTTGTTTATTACAAGAATCAGTACAATGGAATTGAAAATAGAGATTTTCAGTTTTCCTAAAAAATTCTAAAGCTAAGAATTTTAATGAATTTTGAATAATTGCAGAAAATATAGAGTAACATTCCAAGTTATATAGAAGAATGCAAAACATAATAGCATTAACTATTATGAAAGTATTTATAACGACTAATGAATCATATACTATTTTATGAATAAACATCAAGATAGTAAATATTTTAAAAGTATTAACTTATCAAACTATCGACAATTATGCAGATCGTGTTTGCAAGAGTTAGTAGACACACCATTACCGTAAAACCCGAGAATTCCATACTTTCCACTAAAAACAAAACTATAATTTTATGTAACTAGATCAATTTTGTAAGTATTTTATAGGTACATACAATATTCCGAGCCAAAATATTTTTAACCGCATGTTGTCAAGAAACAATTACCTTATACAGAATTTTTATGCAAATTAAACGCTACTCCAAAAATAAAATTGTAAAATACCTTTACCTACTATTTACATTGCAGAACAATGTTAAATTAATTTGCCCAACCATCTAGTATATTCCTAATAAATTATAAAAGACATGCAATAAAACAAAAAGGCTTTAATATTTCATATTGAATGATTGTTTTAAAATTTTCATTTAAAGTTTAAGAGCCTTTTATTCAAAGTTCACAGATAAATATATTTATAAATTAGCGTAATAAATGTTGACCAAGAAAAATAGCTGTTTCTCAAAGAAATCGCGAACAAAATAAACTGCTATAAATCAAAATCTAGCGGTAGTTTCTAAATACACGCCGTTAAATATTCCATTCAAAGTACACAGCTGAATGAAAATCGACATTCCGGAATTTACAACCCGTTACGCACAAAAATTACAAAAAAAAAGTCTGAAAATCATACATCCGAGTCCAGATTTCACAATTCAATCCCAAAAGAAAAACCATTTCTATCACTTAAAAGTACATAAAACTATACGATTCATTGCTCCCGAACCCAAAGGAGAAAGAATTTTCACTTTTCCCCCCTCGTAACTCTGCTCTGCCCACCAACCAAACATCCTGGGTACGCGAACCATTTCTTACAGCAGCAGCACTAAAACTTTAATAGAAGCGCAAGAACAAAAAAAAACTGCATTATATTCGCTGACTATCGCATTACGACCGGGCGATCGATCGCGCGAACTTCACCTTCACCGCCCGTGGATTTTTCCAGTCTCTCCCCCCTCGCGTAGGAATGAAAAAAGGACAAAGGGAAAACAACGAGGAGACTCGTGACTAAGAGGCTAAGTATCGCAGAGTCGAGGATGTGCACGGGCGAGCGCAGCAGGGGAGAGGAACGAGGGGAAAAAAAGACACAGCATCGGGCGCCGCGCGTTCGGTTTCACCGGTACCTTACAAGAAATCTCTTTCGTTGCATCCGAAACCTGCGCTTTCACCGAATCACGATTATCGTCCGATGACGGAACCCATTTCACTTTGGATATTTAAAGTGTTTCTTTTTCCGAAAAGGCCGCGCACCGGCTGTAGCTTTTCTGTGAGGCTGCGCCGATGTCGTTATGTATACGTACGATCAGTCTTTCGACTACTTGTCGGTTTTATAGCGTTCTAATGAACTATCTATTTGATAACTGCGCTTCGCGAATGGTGATTATATTATTTCACCTGCGTGATTTTCTAGACTTGATAATTATACATGATGCATACATTTTGTTTCTTCAAATACCGATCTACGTGGAAGTTATAATTTCATAATAATAAACTCTGCGATTCTTTCTTTTTAAGGTAATGACTCTTTTAAGTGTAAATACAATATATATTTTGAATTATACGTTATATAACGTTTTAAACAAATTATTTTTGCAAAAGGAATAATACTGGATGCATTACTGTATCCAAGTAGATAATCAGTGTTATATAAGAAATATTGTCGTTTTCACTTGTCAATTTTTATAATTGTAATAAATAGCCATAAATCGATATCATAAACTCTAATAAGAAGCTTATTGCAGTTTAATCATCAAATCTATTACAGTATGGGAATTGAAATAAATTGCACTTATTATGCTCCAAACAAAGCAATATCAGAAGGTACAGAGTTATAGTCCCTGCTATGAAATATTATCCTTCTACGTTTTACGCCTTGTAAAAATGTGCTTCTATTTTAAATTATTTCCTCACGAAATGCCTAACATCTACTTAGTTATTCTGTTTTATTTCTACTAGAGTAAGTTATGTTCGATAAGTATGAGTTATGATCTGAAGCAATTTTCTGAATCTTTACTTTGTTCTATTAATAAAAGAAGTCATATAGTATAAAAAAATAGTTTTTCATATAACTTGAAGATTCACTTAATATAAAAAAGAACAGATTATGATTGAAGTTTGTACATTTACAAATCCATTTCAGTAAAAATGCTACAAACTTATATATGTGGTTAGTAGATAAGTTCCAAGTATCGTCCGACAATGTACCGACAATTCTAATTTGAATATTTGCACACAACGAGACTTTCAATATACATAACTCAACTGGCTAAAAATATGACAATAAAAATTACCCCAATTTCCAATGAATCAGCTTGATCATTTCGATAATTTCCACGACCCCTTAAGTTCCTCGTGACAAAATCCCTCACGCCGCTCTTCTCGAAATACGGCAAATCACGCATCTCGCCAATATACAACTTCACGGATTCCCAGCAACAAAGACAAAGGCGCACTAAGCAAAAAACTCACGCACTGCGTAACTGTCTATATCTTCACCGCACTGCACATCGAATAAACGCGCGGGAATTTCAAACACGCGCGCACAAACTCGTTCCTCGATCACTAGTCCAAAAAAAAAAAACTAAAGGAATCCTTCGAGTATGGCCCCTATTCCGAAAGACGACTGTGTGTACTACGTGGTGCCTCTCACCGGCTGCACAATCGGAGAGTCTCTGTGTCGCGAGCTCACGACCGGCTGCAGGAGGTATGCACAAGCCTCGAAGCAGACAAGAAGACAACTTTCCATTTCTACGGGCGCGCACGCGACTTGCTGCTGTTGCCTCTGGCCGCGCGGCGCGGTTTCTCAAGTGGAGGGAGGCACATTACGACGCGCCTCGACCTTTCTTTATAACGAACGCGAGCCTGGCTATATACCGATTATCCCGTGTGAATAGATCCCCTTTGAATTTTCGATTTTATTCTGGAGGAGGTAGGAAGTGTTGGGGAGATATAAGGTTTTGGTGGACGTTACGTAATGGGTTTACGTGCGTGAACGTCTCGGGTGCGCACCGACGACGCGACGTAACCATTTCAATTTTATCTGCGACGCGCGGTTCTACGTATTGTTTTTAGACGTTTTCGCGTTCCGAAAGATTCGAGAGCTTTAGACTTGGGGATTGCTTGATTTTTTTTGTGTGATCGTTACGCGAGCGCTGTTATTTGCAGGTTCTTGCGGTGTACGCCAGGCTTGTATACGTAATCCTTATAGATGAAAATTGATTTCGACGTCAATGTTTGATGGTAGAAACACGAAAACTAGTTTTGAAAGATTTCGAGTAGTTTTGACTCTGATAATTTTATTTTACTCCGTGAAAGTAGTCATTTAGAAATGAGTTCCAGTAGAAATAATATAATTTAGATATTAGAAGAGACAATTTTCAAGAACGGTAATAGGTAGTCATTACCGAGTCATTTTTATGACATATTACTTGTTTCTAGTCTGATAAATTGTAACTGATTTTAGAGCCTAACCATGCCTTTTCCATGCGAATAACAAAGGATAATAAAATAAAGATAATTCCTGTAGACCTTACATTCTACAACTACCTAGTGCAAGGACACATGCAAAAGTATAAATTTACATGTTGTTATGTACTGGGTACCAAACTTGAAAAGTTTTTTTATACAACCAGCTTGCCAACAGCGTGTATTTCACCAATCGGATCTAAATGCCATTCAGACTTTCGTAATTACTCAATAACCGAAGAACGATCGGTCATCTTTCCGTAAGTCTATAAAATTCTCTCCTTTCAATTTTCACATCGATCTCGTCCATTGTTGGGCGCGCGAGAATTTCGCAATCATCTTATTACGCTCAGGCACTAGGTGTATTTATTCCGAATCAAGCACCTCACTTATATAAAGTCCTTTAATTATACTTGGAAATTAGGTGTGCTGAGGTGCGATAAGCGTAGAGAAAATACGTTTGTGTAACAGTAGCAGCGGGGGGCGCGCGCCATCCCGTCGTCACGAAAGAAGAGGAAAAAAAAGCGCAAGTCGGCGCGCGAATAAACCCATACAACAATGGTGCAATTGCGATTTAGGCGGCCGGAACGTGGGACACATTGCGTCGCGTGCGAAGGAAGAGAGGAAAAAAATTGTGTCCTGGAGAAAAGATTTCCGCCTCTTTCGCCATCGGTAGTGCACGAGAGAATGGAAAGCGTTAATTGCGGGGAAGAGCGTTGAATATTCATTCATACGATGGGTAAATGTTTGTTTGTATTGAGCGGATGATTTGTTGCAGGTAATTTCGTTGAGCGCGCGGTATTTAGAGAAATACACGGATGATTATTACGGAGCAGAGAAACTGGTGATAATCGAATATTGCAGCGCTTCAACGATTGCGTCATGAGTCGCCAGAAGTGACAGTGGCTGCGAGGATGTCACGTAATAGGCGCGATTCGTTAAATTATTGTCAGGCAATGGATCATTGAATCATAAAAATAAATTAAATTTCTTTTTTAAGGTGCAACTTTTCGCCATCGTAACGAAGTGCTCATTAAATTCAAGTTCATTAATTTCAGTAGTGCCAAAAAGAACTTCCTCCAATGCTAATTACACTTTGAGGTTTGGAAAATGTCGATTAACTGAAATAGCTGTTTCGGAAATTAACTCAACACTTTTTACTACTACTCAGTACTTCCTTCACTTTTATAAGCTTATCCGGTCCGCAATAAATTATTAATCTATTTTTTATTATTATACTTACTGACGTAAAAGTATCTCTATCGAGCATTTGCATAAATTGTGTCTCGATTGTTATTGACCTAGTATATGAAGTGCATAACGATGAACATGATAATGAGCTGCATCAGCTGGCAATAAAGTATTTCGATTTGAAATTTTTGTATTATTCTAAAAGAGTTGAATACAATGGAATAATTCTTTTTGTACCGACACCTAGTGAAGAAACTTTTATTGGATTTAAAGTCATATTTTCGCGGTGTAATTACAGTAGAAAAAAGTTTCCTGCTTCCACTATTATTAGATAGTTCCATGCTACTACGAATCATTACGGCTATAACATTTTACCTTTTTTTTTCAGTCAACGCAGAAAACTTTCTTTCCGTGTGCGACGAAAGTTTTTGCAAAATAAATTTAACCATCCAATCTATAATGAATCATTAATATTATGTCTTTTTTAAAAAACTCGTTTAAAAAAGATTCTTCTTTTTTCGTATATTCTTTGCATAAATTTTTGCTTCAGGCGCGTATTTTATTTAGAAGACATTGCATCAGTCCTGATTTTCCAATTTTCGCTCCGTTCTAAATTAACATGGATTGTATAACGACACTTCTGAAATATTCATAAACTTATAATTTATTAATTTTCCTTGGCTCTATAGGACTCATTTATTTCCATAATTCATCGATATAAATACCCAGAAAATGCTTTGGTACATTTTAAACCATTTGTTTATCTAAAATTGTCAAGGCCAATAAAAAAAGTCTGGAATTAACCTATCCTATCCGATAGATCTGAAAACAACGCGAGCACACACGACAAATTGTTTATATAGATAATCATCAAAGGCTCGAGGCATGGCGCGCGCTTCACAGTCTGAATAGTGCGGAAAGTATCGCACGTTCTCAACTTGCGCATCTGCACGAGAGAACAAAAAGACTAGCCGAGGAGTAACGAAGAAGCAGGAGAAAGAGGCATGGTCTCCTCTTCCTGCTTCCCGCATCTCGCTAGTTGAGCGGCTCAACGACGCGGAACAGAAGACTCGTGTGGGCCTATATATACAGCGGACTACACGCGTGCGAACCGTCGATAGCCGTCAATTTTTGTTAACGGGACGCGTCTGGTCGCGTCTGGTCGATCATCGGTCATTCAGCGGGGACAGGCCTTGCATATAAAGCAACGGTATAAAGCTATGCTTTTGTGACGTTTCCGCGAGTAAATCACAAAAGGCCAAACTTTCGTGCACGCGGCTCTTCTTCCATTACTGCTGTGTGAGAGTATAGGACTCTTAATCGATGCGATCGTAAAATCGAAAGTTCAGTGAGAAAAAAGGTTGGATTATAGCGTTATTGTTGCGTTCGTGCGAAATGCTTTAAATGGTTTAATTGTGCGGCAATAATTTTCGAATGCGATTTAGTTGCAGCTTAAAATATATCAATTATTATTAATTGGAGAATCATCAAGTTCGCACTAAAGTACTCAGCGTGTATGGTAATTTATTACTAATGAGATATTTTGCAATCGTGCAATAAAAGTCAGACGACACAAAGCATGCCATTAGATTAAAAACTGTATTTTTCATGGACTAATGGCAGCATCAAAAAATTATCTTGTATTACCATTATTAAATATACTTTCGTGGTATTTATTTAAATGACTGTAACTATCTTAATGACTTATTTTTTCATGACAATGAACTTTTAAATCTTTGTTGCGACAAATTTTTATAAAAATAAATTAGAAAAGAAATAGAATGTCGATAAATTGTTAGATTTACAAAATTATTGTTTATTTACAATCGAAAAGAATGAAAAAATAAATTAAAGTTTTAATATTATGGATCGAAGTTTCTAGACTATCAGACAAATCAGTTTTATAAACGCAACATGTTTATGTTAATTTATGACTAATTAAATTCTGCGCCTAACGCGTAGCGTTTGGATGTGGAATATGACTTCATTCGATATCTGACAGGTAACATAAATTTTGTTCACTTTACGCAATTTCTTTTTTAAATAAAATGCATTACGCGTCATAAACATTTGATTTTATTTTTATCTTTATAGGTAGGTAGTTATGAAATAATAAAATGTTTTAAAAACATTGTTTCAGGGGAATTCGCGTCTTTCTTCGCGATACATAAGATTAATTTATGAATTAGTTAACACGAAATTTATTCAAATAATCTTTTTGTACCATTATGGAATCGGACATAATTAAATTCATAAACACAATTAGTTGCATAGAAAAAAAAGCAAGAAAGTAAAATTCACAATGAGGATTAGGGCACGTGGCGGCCACAAAAAAGTCTAGCAATAGCCACGAAACGTTTCCGCGCAAGTTCATTCACTCGTTACACATCTGTGCCCTGGAATCCCACGCACAACTACATTGGCCATTTCTGCGGGCAACGAGCAACGCCTCCTCGACTAATATCCGATCTCCACATCACTTCGCGCAGCAACAGATTGAAATCGAAATTTGTAATTCATACCTTTTTTTTCATTAAGTATACAGAATTTTTCTCGATGTGATCATAGTAAATTTTCAAACGATAACTTCAAACGAAGGCTATTTTTGTGTTTTATTGAAAAGCTGTGGAAAACTTTTAAAAAATTGAAATTCTCAGTTTAATGACGTAGTCAATTATTGTACTTAAATATCAAAATAGAGATAAATTAATATTCATTAGTGAAAAATAGATTACTGAGATATTATTCAAATTACTTTAATTACACTCATTGTTTAAAATACTTTAGTTATAGATGTTTTTGTCTTTCATTTTAAATTCTTTTGTAAAAATGCCTGACATGTGCAAGTCATTGCACTAGGCTTAATTCAAGACATTATCCCTAATTTAATACTATAAAAATAATGTAATTTAGGAGAACCGATTTTGTTTTTCCTGCAAACGTTATTTTAAAACTACTGGATACAAGAATGTAGTACCAAAACTAGGCTGATCCAATCATTTACAATTTTCCAAACAATGAGTGTTTTTACCTTACAGTAAATATTTAAACGCAGTGCAAAAGTACTTATATATATATATATACATATTAATGTGTAAAAATTATATAATTGAAGTTCACCTGCTTTTCAGATACATAAGAAAAAGCCAATTAAGTTTCGACGCAATCGTATCATTCAAGTACAATAAAAACTTAATGATTCATTTATACCAAATGTGCTATGCGCGTCAGCTTGAGTACAATGGGTATATACCCCTGAAACTTCATTATTTTCGCGCGTTAATTCGAGGTTATCCGTGCGTGAAATCTAATTT
The DNA here is from genome assembly GCA_900490025.1 of Megastigmus dorsalis. Taxonomy (NCBI): domain Eukaryota; kingdom Metazoa; phylum Arthropoda; class Insecta; order Hymenoptera; family Megastigmidae; genus Megastigmus; species Megastigmus dorsalis. Next base: position 20,261 of record UELU01141764.1, read on the forward strand.
TTCGCCATCGCTCGTTTTGTTTTTCCTGACGCAACGATTCGCGCATATTTTTCCCATTTTTTTTCCTCTCGCGCCTCAGCATCGCGCGGCGAACAAGTCTGCGAGTCTGGAATCGCCATATCGAGCTAAACGCGTGGGACAAACGAATATTCCCCGACATATAACTCCGCAGTAGCAAAATCGCGATGTGAACAAAATGCGAAACGTAACGGGAGAGAAAAAGGAAACTTACGAAATCATCGAGGGAGAGAGAGAGAGGAAAAAGAGCTGGACGATAGTCGTGGCTGGGGCGCCCGTGTAAGAACAGCTGTAGGTCGTCCTCATCTCATGGCCGATGGGTTTCGGTGTGCGTGGGCGATGAGTGCCGTATCGCCTTAATTGTGTGTTTCAGGAAATAACAGAGCGCCGAGGACGAGACGCGAGGTGCGCGAATCTGTGAGGCAACAACAGAAGCTGCCTTCGAGCTTCATTTGTTTACAATGGAATCTTTTCCCATTGTCACACGCGCTCTTGAGACTCAACCTTAAAACAATGTTGAGGTATTGTCGAAAAATACGTATAAGGCTGGTGTTTACTTCGATCTTCTGATTTTTTCTTTTTCAACGACTTGTTTTCGATCGATAAATAGAGCTTACTGATCTCCAGCGATAATATCATGTTTTTTTATTAGCGGCTTTAGATGCTCATTTAAATGCACACAAATTAAAAAATTAGTATAGACGAGTTTTTGCGGTGAAAATTATTTCTGGATCCATGCAAAATGTTTACATCAGCGATCTGGTCCAATATTTTTTGCAATTATTTATTAATGATGTCGATAGTTATTTATATAATTGCATATAGTCAAATATAAAAAATAATATTTTATGATGCATTTTTAATTGTCAGTCAAGTATATAAGTATAGTTGCTTGTTCCATTCGAAAATAACATAAATAGTTCAAAAAAAGCAATATTTCTTGTTCTTCAAACTCTTGATGTACACGGCAATAAGGAAATTATTTCGTAATAACAATATTTTTAATGTCTGAACCTCATTTACTCTTAAAGTTTCAAGATCAGAAAAAATTGCTCGCGCTAAAATACAAAAGAGGAACATAGATAAGTATTTTTATTTCCAGCGTAGAAAAAGTTATTCGATTAACCAAAATACCCAAAGTGGATTTTTTTCAGCTTCAATTACAAGCTGTCAAAACGCAATCGCCTCATTCCAGCGTACCGGCCTGAAAACCGGTTCTCGCAATGAAAAGACTTTTAAAGAAGTGTATATACTCGGTACGGATCGGCTCGTCCTTATTACGTTCGATTGCATCGACAGTCCAGCTGAGCTGATTTGTCGGTGTAAGGAGCGAGAAAGAAATAAGTTCGCGCCGGCATTGGCATGGGCTTTCGTAATTGAGCCAAAGCAGAGGCAGAAAAAGATGGAAAGAAAAGGATCGCGCGGTGTTTCCACGCTGAAATTCCATGTGATACTTCGCTCAGCATTTATAGCTCCTAATTGTTCGAATACTCGGACTACCGCAGCGTTACAAACAAGCGCAATTGCGTACATATATTATAATGTGAAAGTTTTTCGGATAAATTGATTTACATTACAAGTATTCTTTTATATATTGTAATGGTCTTTTTTTATGTTTTCGAGTGCCAATTAAACAAGCACATATCGACAAATATTTCATAAGTTAGTATTATGACTACAAAAGGAATTTCAAAAAGAAAAATATTATTGCCTTTTGATTGGGACTTTTGTTGCAGTATATTACAAAAGAATATAACAGTTATAGCTTTATATAATTTAAGGCAGATAAATCAATGAGTTTATCAAAGTAAAAATATATGTTACATGATTCAAATCATTAAGATTATTATTTATTATATTATTATATCTCAAATATGCTTTGTATTGCGTATAACTTGAATAATACTTGAGATTCGTTTTAATTCAATTAACATATGAATATAGTTCTAAATAATATTGTAATGGTGCTTAACAGTCTAGATAAGTATTACGAGTGAGATTTACTAGATTTAAGGTTCATGTCGTTTTGTGAATCAGCCTTACCATATTTGACTCTTTCTACTGGTTTTTGTATACTTTATCTTAATTTTAATTTAAAGGTTTGTTTTAGATTTCCCAATAAACGGACAATTTTAATAATGTTTGACTGTAATTACTATCACAATGCAAACACATTCATCTAGAGATTAAAAGAATTAAACTGGAATTAAAAATTAAGGTTTTTATGTTCTCTGATTTGCTCATACACATTCACAGGTATTTCTTGAGTAATCCACACAAAATGCTAAGTACATCAACATTATCCAGTCTAAACATCTAACTAAGGCAGAATTGAACGCGTACGAAATACCCCCCCCCAACGACATTATCGCTTTAGGAAATCGCCTATAGCGAAACAGACTTCCAGAAACAGCAAGAAAAGCGATTCGTAGCTCCTATTTGCTTCGCGGCGACTGCTCTCGTTAAAACGAAAGGAGAAAAAAAAGCCATCAGCGGTGAGAGAAAAGGGTCGACCATAAGCGCGAGGCGAAAAACGAGATGAAGAAACACGACGACGAAGAGAGAGAGAGAGAGAAAAAGAGTGAGTGAGAGAGAGAGAGAGAGAGAGAAAGAAAGACGCAGACACACAGACGTACGAGAGAGGAGTGACTAAGTGCCGCGGCGGCGGCGGCGGCGGCCTCTCGCCATGCACGGCATACCGATGACGCGACTCTCCGAGCAGATAAATACGTCAGATACATATAACGCGCTCGAGCGCGTGGTGTACGCCTCGAATGCGCCGAGCTCGTGAGCACACCTTTAAAAACCCGAACCCCAAGTGTTGCGCCGCCGTATATAACATGTCCCTGACCGTGCGCGCACCTATGAATTTTCGATATATATACATACAGACGACGATTCTGGCCGCTATGTGTTGTTCCAACGCTCGCAGCTTCTTGCTGTAACCGGCTCGAAAAAATGCCGGATTTTTATTGTACCCGCTGAAAAGCCGTATAAAAAAGTGGCAATTTGCATAAGGCACGAGTTATATAGCCTGCACAGAAGGAGGATCTTTTTCTTTTATGTAAACGAAGAAACAATCGTGTAGTTTCATGCCAATCGCCGAGTAGATTGGGCGTGAGTCATCGCTTTGAAATTGTGTGTGCATACTTCTACGTGTGTGTGTGTACGTGCCACTGATGTTTTATTGTTTTCGGAGAAAGTTTTTTTGTTTCGGGCTCGAAATGATTATAAATAAATGTTTTTAAGTGTTCATTGTAAGGAAATGATGCAATTTGAAAATATAATCACGATTAAGAGAGCATTCGTTAATTTAGAAGATTATTTGATTGTGCATTCATTTCATTTTATATCGATATGATTTGAATGCTGTAGTCATTTTCAGGCTTAAACATTTTGTATCTGCATAATAAAATATGAAATATTTTAAAGATTATGTTAAATATTGTAAAATGCGCCCACAAATTTAATATGTTTCTTCAAACTTATTTCAGATTTAGAGAATTAAATGCAATTTAAATAATTAAAGAATTTTAAAGTTATGTCAGGATCCTATGTATTATTCAATTTACATTTAAATTGCAATTCTTTCTATTAATAGATCGAATCTTACAAACATAATTTAAAAGGTACGAACTTTCAATCTCTACTGATTTCATCAGAGATCAAATAATAATTGAATTTATCATTTTATGTTGGTAAGTATATATTCTATCAGTCTTATCCCTTAGAGAAAAAAAAAATTTCCATTCACCTCATCAACGCTGGTCTCATAACTGTTCTCCTCCCAGATAGGATCATCCCATCCCCCAGAAGATCCCGACGATCCCCTTCTAGTCGGGTCCCAGGAGTGTCTCTTATGGAGATTGTCTAGAGAATCAGCTGAGAATTTCCTGCTATCGTATGGCGACGGTGACATTCTTGAGTCTCTCCCCAAATTGCTCATGGAACCAATTCTCGGCTCATCCTTAAATCCCACACCCTTCAAACTGCCACTGGAGTAGCCCTTCAAATTGCTCGTGCTCTTACTGGTCAAGTCTCCCGAAGACGACAGCTTCTCCCTGATCTTGGCAGTGCTGGTCAGCACCGGTGACAAGGTCCCATCGGAATCCCTTCTGGACAGCACAGGCTTCTGAAGGTTCGACATCGACTTGGCCACATAATCACGTCTCAATGGCGAATTGTAAGTGGACTCTGTGTTCTTCTTCAGCGAACTCATCGACCTGCCCAAACTGTCGCGTCTAATATTAGACGACACCCCGATAGGATGGCTGTACTGGTCCCTTTTATTCTGCTGATTGATGGAGCTCGTCGATGAGCCCAGAGGATCTCGTCTAAGGCTACTCGGGAAACTCGACGGATGGGCGTCACGTTTAGGCACTGACATGGGGATGTTCAACGAGCCACGTCGAGTCACGGGCGTGATTGTGGTGGTGGTGATGGTGGTCGCAGGGGCATTCCTGCGAAAGGCACAGTTCTCCTTGTAGCGATTGCCGTGTATCTCGCAGCAGCGGTTGACCTTAGTCTCGATGCGTACTACGCGCGGCTTCTGCTGCTGGTCGAGGCTTACGTCCCTGAAGAGGGCCTCGAGCCGCTTTATGGCGGCCTGCTGATGACCGGGTGGCATGCTCTTGTCTCTGCCTTTTACGATGCGACGTACTGCTGCTAACTTTTAATACTTTCGCACTTTCTCGATGCTGTATTCAGAAGCTTTTGCGGTTGGCGATTGCACAGGTAAAATTACATTGGTGGTTAACGATTTCGCACTATTCTGGAAGGATCGACGATTAATTTGGATATACGTACCAGTTGCTACAACGATTATTTAACGTTTGCATCGATGGCTAATTCAATTTTGTGGCTAACAATGATTCCATAGAAATATTAGTATAAGTATCATATTTTCATGACGCGACTGACTTTTAATGCTCTCTGCTAAGAATTGTATACTTTTTAACTTCGCCTTTAATTTTAATTTACAAGCTTTTAAATTACCCCGAAACATTAAACTCGACTCTACACACGTGTACCACAATAAACATAATAAACTACATCGTCATTTTTCAACGCAAACTATAAGCAAAGCATTATAGTTCCCAGCTGTAAGTACAATCTATACTTTTCCCATCTCATCAAATAATAAATGAACGAGTCAACAGAAACAAGAGCCACGCGAAAACGTATAATCTACCATCTACAGCAATGCAACTGGGACGCTTACCCCTTTCTCCTCGGTCGTAGCACCACACGCGCGCACAGTCTCGACAACAAAAGAGCGAGAGAGTGTGTGAGAGAGAGAGAGAGAGATACGCGGACAATCGGTTACAGCTCCGAACTCGCTGTGTATCTGGCGGAGAGCGCGCGTGGTGATCGCGTGTGTTTAATGCCACAAGCGAGCAGCTTACTTAAGACACGTCCGGTGAGGTACTGGAGGTCCCACGGCTCTGCGCGAACCGTCAAAGGAGTCCCCCGGTCTCTCTCTCTCTCTCTCTCTCTCTCTTTCATTCTCTTGCTCCTTCGCTCGCCACTCTCGTATATATATAAACACACACGATCGACGAGAGAGAGAGCGAAAGACGACGATCCCCACCAGTGGAGCGCACGATTCTATACGTATGTATGTATGTACGAATGGACGTGCACAGAGGAGGCAAGAGAGAGAGAAGCCCGAGGGGGCCCTCCATATTAGGTCAAACTTATGGGTTTGTCGCGAGAGCGCGCGAAACTCGTGAGCGCATTATGCACGAGAGAGAAGATATGTTTGTGTGTGCAGTGGTTGTTTGCAGTATGGTTGTGCAGATCGTGGCTGAAGCTGGAGCGACCCTGGCACAGTACAGCGCAGAGAGATCGTGTCTCCTCGCGAGATAGGATGGAGGGAGAGGGAAAGGGCGAAAGGTGGAATGAGGAAGAGAGAAGGCAATGGGATGCATTTTTTCTTCTTTTTTTTTCTTTTTTTCTTTTCTTAAATGATAGTTAACATTTTTAATGCGGCGATTTATAATGAGCTCTGAGTGCATTAAAATGATATATTTCTGGTTTAACGTATTTGTTTTTCTGCTCGCAAAGTGCCTTGGTAACGTCAATCAAACGTTATGCGATGATTAAATTTATGTAATTGTTAAGGAAAAATATTGTTAATATGTATTAGTATTGCTTTGTCGAAGTTATGCTTATTTTATTATCATAGGTTTAATTTATATACTAAAATAAGTATTGTAACCTACTAAATCTATTTTTTTCGATATATATAGTTGAAAAGGAAAAGTAAATTAGGTCTGATATTCAGTGATAGATGTTTAGTACTATATCAATTTCAAGCATCATATATAATTTGTGTTGGTCAATAACTATATTATGAATAACGGGAAAAAATGTTCTCATTAATATTAATGATCTGTCATCTTTTCCAAACTAATACACTTCTAAATTCTAAACCAAACGTTTTAATAAGAAGCTATCACTGATAAATCTACATACCACAAATTAACTCATCAAGTATCCGTATAATTTATCATCTTAATTATATTTCATTTCTGTTTTGTACACATTTTCTAGATCCAGATTCCAGATCGTTGTACACGCGACATTTTTATAACCTTCGGCATAATTCCACAGTTAAACTTCTGCGATGTCAAATATTTATTTTGAACTTCCATGACTATAAATATGCCGTTGATTTCATTCAATAAATAACTATATAAAGAAATAGTAAAATAAAATCGACGTTTATGTGGGGTAGGTCGGTATAGCGTCGCTCCTGGCAGGTAAATACACGGGGAACCTCGCTGCGTGACACGCGACTTTTTATGCGGAATCGAATGGCGGATTTATGCGCGATTGTGACGAAGGATGCTGCTTTTTTATAATCGAGAACGCTACGCATTTGTCAGCATTAGAACATAAAGATGTCAAGTTCAGAGAGCCGTTTTTGTATGCTGAATGCGTTGCAAACAAGCAACGCAATAATTACATTTTGTATTTATCAAGTTTTTTGTTCTTATTTTGTAACGAAAAGTAAATGTATAATTTGTTCATCTGTATCATTGAAAATTAAAGATATTGCATTTCTATTGGAATTCGACCTTACCGAATATAGAATCGTTGGATTCGTCACTAAACTTATGCGTGTTTCGTGCTATATTTTTTCTCGTGGTTTCAGATCTATTTCATGTATAAATAAAAGATCGAAACGAAACAAATAATCGTAACTCAACATTTCAAAACAATATCGATCGACCAATACAAAACTAGCTCAATGAAGAATGTTCGCATTTTCGTGAATTAACAAAGCAGTGCATCATCGGGACCTCGAACCTTTGTCGTGACAATTCGCCATTGTATAAAATCGAAGGAACGGCGGACCTCTAGCCTAGAAATAAAAAGAAAAAAAAAGAAGAAAAACAAGGAGGGGAACTGCAAATCATACAGGAAATCTCGAGGAAACGTCCCACGACGATGACGAATGTATACACTTCGGGATACACTTTAACGGTTCCGAGGCGATATATAGTCCTTCGAGTATTATAACTGTCGCGCCGATCGAGTTGCGGCGCAATTTATATCGCGGGACTGCACGTGTTGAGCGCGCGCGAAAATATCGCGAACACGTGAGTTAGTTTCGTTTCGCGCCGTTTGTGTACTATACGTGTATCCCAAGAATGCGTTTCTTCAGCTGCGCGGCCTATGATATAATGCACTGTATAGTTTGAGAAACGGGAGGTCTGTGAGCGATAAAGCGGATATCGGCGTTCTTGACCGGGATTCCGTTGTAAGAGATCGACTGATTGTTTCGCGGAAATTCATCTGGAAATGCGCTCGGTGCTTAGTTGAGATGATAGAAGAGCGCTTAAACTTTTGTATTTGGTGTTATGATCGGCATTGATAGACGGAACTAAAAAAGTGTTAGTAGATCATTTGGGAGAGTTATAAGTATACTTCTGGTTCGTTTCAGTTTTTAATTTACTTTTTATATTTTGTTTATTTGAAATGTGACTCAGCAAGCAAGAACATTTATTAGCCGTTGCATCTATTATTGTAATATTATTTATTTTCATTTATATATTGTTATTTTTATGAATAATTATTACTTGTCATTTGAATTATTTATTTTTTTTATTTTTAAGACAAACATCAGTGAAAAAAAATTCTTACGTTCAATTTTAAGTATGATGTCATTCAAATTGATCTTCATCGATTCTTTTTCACATTACAATTCTGGTTGTGATCGTTATACGTTTAATAATAAATAATTTCTTTTTAACATAATTCTTCTTTCACGCGTTTTCCAAAATTTCCATGATCAATACAAAATCGTATTTGAGCATCGAGTAATCGTATTGCTTTTCTTTGTAAACATTTTGTAACGAAAAAAAGGATTACGCCATTGCTTGCCAGCTAACCGAAAATGACGTAAGATCAAGTTTCCGTATTGAGAAAAAGGCGTTCCACGAGTATCTTTGATCTTACTGTTTTACCGACTCTGTTAATTGAACGTTGTCTTATTTAGAAGGCAATTGAATTTGCACGAACGTAACGCCGCCAGTGAATAATAATTTACACTCGTCATAAACAAGTATCCAACTTGGTATCGAGATGGAGCCACTGCAAGAACTATTTATTTATTGAATAAGACTTTTTTCCTAGTTTTATTCAATTTTAAGTGTTATCATTTTTTAATGCCAATTATTTTTAGTATGTTATCTCAGAATTTTTTTGGATAGACAAAACCGTGCGATATACAATTTAAGTACCTTTTCAATTTTTCTTATCAAATTTAACTAATAATTCTTTTTATTTTCGATTTCTTCAAACATAAAAATAAAAATTATTTTTGTCTAGCTTTAAAATAAAATCTCCATTCAGAAAATGATACAGTTTGATATTAATTAATCCTTAATAAATACTCAGAAATTCTCTCATAACACATCAATGACATAACACAGTGAAGGCTTAAAAAAACACGCATTATCTTTCTATTAATAAAATAAGCGCTTAGCTAGAGTACCATTTCCACTTCTTGAGTTCATGACCGATAGGAAAGAGCGCGTGAATCTCGCAGATTGACTGACGCGCTTAAAAATGGCGGACGTATCGAGTAGCGAATTCATACTTATAAATATCGCTCTACGGCTATATTTCAATTGGACTACTTTGAATGTGTAAATATATGTAAGAGTATTTTGTTTGTAGAATTTACGGAATTTGAAATGAATACAAATATGAGTCTTACAATACAGCACGTATTCTATACTTAATAGAGATTAATGTATTTTCTACGGTGTTTGATAAAGGTGGATTTTTCAATATTCTTCATGCTTTTACAACATTTTTTCATATTAATTTGGATGTTTTAAAATTAAAATAGGCAATTCCTTTGTATAAAGTAATTTTCGTGTAGCTTATAAACAATTCACAGTACGTTTTATAGTAATGCTGTTTAAAAAATAATAAATTTGTTTTTATTATGTTTATCCACTTTTATATTAAATATATTGCACAAGTCTTCCATTTTCTTGTGTCTTAGCAAGCAAGTAAATATTATACAGCTATTTTGTTATATTCTAATGTGCATGTCACATTTTGTATGCACTTCCGAAGGTCAAATATTTACAACACGTCAAAAACTGACTTAAACAATGAATAACTTGCGGATTTCAATGTCAAACTCTCAAAATTGAAGCTTGTAGATTCTCAGCATACGACATAAACTTCAGTGTTATTGTTGTACATGAATTCATGTACTAAAAAGTGAACAAAATCCAAACGCTAACAAAAAACTTACTATGTGAATTTAAATTTGTATTGATACACCAATCAATTGAAGAGTTTGACAAACTTCGTCATGTTATGACGTGCGTTGAAGCACACGGTGACCTTGAAAATCTAATTATTCGACGTTTAGCTACCAATTGTTTCGTGTGAGTAATCTATTACTCAGATTGCAATTAACTCTAAACAGATTTGTATGTATGTGACATTACTACATCGTCTCACCGAGTATACAAACAAATCGTTAGAGCATTTGAGCGTTACATAATCGCATTTGTCATTTTATTTTAAGCCTCTTATTTAGACACCAGATACAATAGACGTTTGTATTCAAATAAAGCGAAAAATGTACGATCCAAATTGTACGAGCAACCTGCAACTTACATAATTTGAAATTACAATGTTTATCGAGCTGTTCAATTGTAAGATATAGATCTTTTTCGAAACTTTGAATTCTCTTTAAAATTCTAACGTTATGAATTGCAAAGCGAATTCTAAATATTCGAACACCTACACACATTTCATTGCGAACCCACCCTATATTCCAGACTTGTACCCAGCCATTAAAGAAAACAAAACGTGAAATCCTTCTAATTGGATCATATACGCAAAGCGCACACTGAGCTCGTAAAGAACTCGCATATAATCCCGTCTGTCGCAGTCCGGCGGCGGCAGCCAAGATACTCGCGCTCCGTTCACCTATCGGATTACCCCGTAGTCGACGTAGCCAACACCCACGCGCTCGATTCCAGCTCACCTTGGCAGCCAGCTGTGCAGTGTATATGTCGCGCCGCCGGCCGGCTGTAAAAGCCGACAGTGTGACGCTTGACAATGGGACGATACATGAGGAATGCATGTGTACTTTGCGCATGCGCGTTCTGCGAGATTTTCAGGGTGAAATTGAATTTATGGTGTCTTTCGATAGGTCGTTGTTTTTGTATGTGTGCTCTTTTTTGATCTGTTGGCTTGAAAAGCTGCTGTTGCATGAGAAAAAGGGTCAATGCTCAGTTGGAAAAATGGTACGAACTCTGTTTGCACGTAGAGTAATAAATAGATATTTGCTGGAAGTCTGCTTTTGCTTTGATCAACGCGTACGCGATGAGTTGTGAATGGTAGGAAAATATGAAGAGAATTGATTTAGCACCGGATAAACGAATTCGTTTGTACTAATCATTAAATTGATAATAATACAATTCTATACATTTATTATTCATTGTAAATAAGCTTTCTTTCGATACGATTGATATTAAAAGCATATATACATGTATTTGCCAAAAACAGCTTTTAAGAAAATGTGCCAGAATCGGAAGGATTCCTACCATACCGATAAAATCAGTAAGTTTAGCATTTAATGAAATATATAAAGATATAGATTAATATTTTGAAAAAACTCTGTGTTAACATCTCAGTAATAATGTAAATATTGTGTAATTCCAGTTTCATTAAATTCCATTTATAATAATTCACAGAGATTTTTGTTTCCGGAATTTTCTTTTCCTCGTTTGGAATTTTTAATGACCGATAGTTTCGGAGACAGAAATCTGTGAATTAAGAAGGGAATTTTATGAAACTGGAATCAAATAGTGCTTACATCGTTACCAAGATGCTAATATAGAATTTTTTTTACATTTATCTACATCTTTACATATTTCGTTAAATGCAAAACAGTATACGATAAGAATATTCCTTAAAAATAATTTGAAAAACGTTTAAGCCCGTTTATGCACTTATAAGTCGTAATTAAATTTATACTAGTAATTTTTCTAGAACTAGTTAAAAATCTAGTCTATTATACTAGTAGTATAACAGTCAAATCAATCATCAAAAGTTATGTGCATTAGTTACTTAAAAATTGTATGAAATATATTTCTAGTTTTATGTTGCTCAGTAATTTATATCAACGATTGATAGATGCTTAATCGTAACTAAAACCAGCATTAGAATTGCATATCGTGTATCACGATCATCTAATAAAACATATATCATTACAGTGAAATACATATATCACAACTTTGTTAGTAGCTAACTTTCAAAAATGTATTATACTTTCAGAATTAAAAATAAGCTTACCAGCTGTACCATATAAGTATTAAATTTCAAGCTATCGGCCGTATCCACCTAAAGTGCGTCCACTGAACCTTCGCGTCATTCGATATCAATTTCAAAAGTACTAAAGCGTTTAATTTATATTGTAAATATACTATTTGTCAGATTGAAATGGTAAATCATTTTTTACACACGATGATGACTTTGAAAACAGATTTTTTTTGACATATACCTTAAAAATATAAAGAAATAAGTATTGTACGATTTAAATAATTAACATTGATCTGTATTAATTGAACTTTCCTGATAAATATGTATAATTATCGTAAGTGGTAAGTACATTAGAAAATAGATTTTGAATAAATTCATAACAAGAATTAGAAAACGGTTTTAATCAGGCGCAATATACATGACCTGTAGGTAAGCAACTAATCTCCTTTGTCACTATCCTTCCATCCAAGTTCATCAGCAAGATTAGCATCGGTTCAATCAGCGGCACAATATCCACGCGAAACGGCCAACACGAGGAAATGACAAGCCCTCGCCCACTATGTACAAACGCCATTGTCTCCTCGCTTTTGGTCATAATGAACGAATTCGCACGCTCGCCGTAAATTATGCAACTCTCTACCGTACGGCAGAAAAATGCGACGCGTCCGTGGAGACTAAGCCGATATAGCCTGTGTAGGCGTGAAAATCCTTGCGCGCGAAGATTCTCGCATAGAAGCCGCGCGGGGCGATAAATAATCGCTTTAACGCGACGAGCCGCATCGTTAGTTTTTCAATAATCGCGCGGCAGCTATACCTACTGGAAAGAGTCGCACGCGCTTGTTGTACCATAGAAATTCAATTCTATTAATTGCAAAGTTTTCTGTTTTTTTTTTAGTTTTTATTCAAGATTTTATGAATGATCTCTAGTTCTATTTGAGTAGTTGCGTCATTGATTGAGAGGTTATTGTTGCGCGTTAGGTGTTACGATGCTAATTCGTATACATTTGTGTGAAATATAATGCAATGTTGCATAATTAAGAGAAACCGTTCATGATGGTACTTTACTAACATTGTATTCTCGAGAAAAAATCTTATTTTACAAAGTTGACGTAAATATGGATCAGTTTTGCATGTGGTAGTTTATGTATATAATTCGTACTTTTTACTGCAGTATTTGATCAGTGCGATAAGCAAATATTACGTAGCTATGTACACTAAGCTCGTTCAAGATTTACATGCCACTGTGAGTTGACTTTCGTGGTCATTATTTGTTTTAAGAGGTCGTTAAAATTCTATTCAAAATTCCTAGTTCACTTTTCTCACAGATTATACCTCTAGATCAATAACGTACGAAAAAACTCAATATCGTGGCGATTCGTAAAAAATGTATCAGACTATCAATTTTTATCTATACAGATACACCTTTTATTCAACAGTTATTTATACATGTTGACTATCGCATTTAAATAAAACAACGCAGTTCATTGGCGTTCTTTAAAAACCATCTCATACAGCTGATTCACAATTAATTGTACTGTGTACAACTAAAAATACATTATCCATGACACGAGTTCGTTAAATATTCCAAAAAGAGTCAATGGTGCCGATTCTAAGATACTATTGCGGTTACAAAAGAAGTACTAAAAGTGTAGCACAAAATTAAGAATTTTGGTGAACGCGTGTTTGAAATCGAGAGTACAAGAGTCATCGGTGCAGCCTTGATTCGTTTTTTTTCATCATGTCCTTAGCCTGGTTGTAAATTAAGACGTCGTGATGCATTTCTCATGAATGTGCATGTGCGCGCGATATTTTTCGAAAAAACATTGCTAGAACTCTTTCTTTATGTGAAATACCGATTTGAAACAATTCGAATGCGTAACAGATAAAAAATATTTGTGCGATCTTGATTCGACTCTGATTTTTGTCCTTAAAATAATCATAAGCTGTTATAGAAATAAATAAAACAATCGTATATAGTTCAATAAAAAAAATATGAGCAAACAGATTACTGTTTTTTTTTTATAAATTAAATTGAACATCTTGATAAATTCTTGTTGGTCAATATAATTTTGAAGATTTCTAAGTAAACTCATTCTTTTTTAAAACAAACATTTCGCGTTAGCGCTAATAATTACCTGAAAGTATGACCTAAATAATGTCTATACCATATTACGTAGGTGTTTCAATATTCTATGTGCTTTTCCGTAAACTCCAGAAGGATAATAATTCTGCTACCAAACAATGGATCGATTCAACAACGATCCTACAATATAAATACACTGAACCACCTCGACGCAGAACGAAACGGTGAATTCTCATGTGCGCGTTCGCATACGGAGTCGATATTAAGCGAGGACAACCGATAAATCAATGAAAATTCGATGATAAATCAAACGCGGCGGTTCCGCAAATCCGAATTCGTTCCAGCTGTCCTCACTTCGCGGCGCGTGTATCGCTCGCTCGCCGGCATGAGAATAAGCCTGCGCGATTGTTCCTCGCTCTCTTGCGCCGCGACGTAATCGTGTTTGTGTGCAGTTTTTTCCCCTTTTTCTCTCTCTCTCTCTCCCTCTCGGTTTTCCTCTTTGTCGTCAGCAGGGTACGCACCAACAGCGTTTCCGACACGCGTATTATGCATTACAAGCGCGAGCACAAAGGCCTTTGAAATGTAAATCAGAAACTGACGACATTGGCAATTGTCAAAATATCTCGGGTAATATCTTTTTGCGCGCGCGCTTGAAAGAGCACCGCCGTACGTAAGATAGAGTACAAATGCTGAGCTACTAAAATTAACTCGTTTTTGATTGAGTTCGCACTTTAAACTTTTGGGATGTGAATTTTCACGAGCGGGTTTTAATAGATCGGTTTTTAATTGGGTATGGCACTTATATAAAGTCAATCTGACAATGGATCGTGTGAAGTCATCAAGTACATACTTGAAAATCTTTTTTACTAATTAAACAATTCATTTGTTTAGTTCTGTAGACACTCTACCTTTGTATATTATTACTTTCATAAATATTATGATTACGATTAACAGTCTTAAAAAATATTCCTTTTTTATTTATTCTATACATTGAATTCTTCATTATGATAGATTTTTTCACCAAGTATAGTTTTTTTAGTGAAATTTTAATTAACAGGTCATCATTACTGATTATCGAGACCAATTGCTGTAATTGGTTTCAATTATCCTAGCACATCTTAATTTCCAGAGCAGTTTAGTCAAGCAAACAGCATTCGATACGGTAATAGAATTTCAAAAATAAAAGAAAATATTCTTTGCATTCGGGAAAATCGTGTGATACGTGCAACAAACAGGATAAACAGAACGTGGAAAAGTTATTAACTGTATTAATTTAGATCTAATCATATTGCATGTTCACAATTTCAACATTACATGGCTGCATATATAATCCAAAGACAGTCGATCTACCAAAAAAATCTAATCAAGCAAACATAAATTAGGCACTCGCATATTACAAAACCGCTTTAATAATAAGAATATTCAAGATTTCTCACGAATATTACGCTGAATGGAAGAAAATTTATAGTTGCAAATAAGACTCCATATAATCAACTGTTCGCTTTCTAATCCACCGCCAAAAAATTCATTCACTGCAATCGGCACTGTTGTGCATACACACTCGGGACTAACTGACCCGCTAAATACATTTCAAAATAAATTAGAATTGAATCATCGGCAAGAAGAAGTTACGTAATAGAGGTTTCGCGAATGACTCGCTCGCGCACCATGAAAGTGAACTCTACAGCGATTTGTGGGTCTCGTATTCGTCTGTGACTACTTATTCGGTCAAGCCACCGCAAATCGGATATTGCAGTCTTTATTGCTGCATGCAAATTTCGCGAACACTAATGACGCTGTATTTCATTTTCAATGTCGAAATGGTTCTGTTATAGGGGCAGAGCGATTTCGTGTGTCAATGAAGCTAATAAATAAAATCAACAAATGTTGATTAGCAAAAGGTATTTGAAGTAGGCCACAAAAAGAGAATTTTATGAGTATGTTGAGTACGGTATTTGATTAAAGAAACTTACATTCTATAATTTTCTGCATTTTCTATTTCTTAGCAAATAGTTTTTACTGCACATCATACTATTAAGTAGTAACAGACAATATCATTTATAACTATGGGAATGGCCAAAAAATAATTATGAAAGTAAATGAAATAATAAATCAATATACAAAAACTCACCTTAATAGGCTTCACAATGTCATAAAGCCCTTCTCTGGACTCGAAATTCGACGACGTAGAATTTTGCCTCCTGCAAAAAAGAAACGACTGACTCATTGTACCTATTCCTTCTGCATCTCACTCACAAAAATCGACAGCGTGCAATTGGAACGCCGTGATAAAAGAAGTATAGAGCAAACTTACGTAAGCTGATCGGAACCGTTGGTCGTTCGTTTTGGCGATTGGAGACCGGATCTCACGGGTGTGCTGCTCGAGTGCACCGGCGATTGTCCTTTGCTTAATGGTTGTTTCATACTGGAACAGATAATAAGACATATCACCTTTATAATTTGCGTCGCAGAATCGTTATAGAAGTGAGTCGCGATTACAGGGTGTGAATTGCCGTATAACCGTGGGCTTAAGATTTTTTTAAACATAGAATTACTTGCTGTTGTTTATTTGCAATTACAGTTTATACGTAAATCTTTTTTTATATTTTTTCTTTCAATTTATGAATCATCCAATAAATAACTTCCTTTAATATTTATAATAATATAGATAGATCATATAAATTTTTTCATGGTAGGTTTATGTTGGAACATTACAATTTTAAAGTTGATAGAGTAATAAAAAAAGCCTCTTGACTTTACCATAACATTATTTCATTATTATGCATATGTATTGTAAGTACCAGTTTTTGCAGCTACTTTAATTTATGATCTTAGGTTTATTTTATGTCCAAGAAATGCCTGATAATTCTTTTTATATATTGTTTTTATGACTTTTTAATAAGATCAATTTTATTCTACACGAACCAAGAATAAATAATTAATGAATCGTGTTGCGTTTCTGCTACTATTTTAGCTTTTAAAAAATTTACTTGTTCCTTTAACTTGACTTATTTATATATTTAAAAAAGCTAAGGGCGAAAACAAAATAGAACCCTTAGACAAAAAAGAATAAATATATTAATAAATGTTCAATTAAATTTTCCTCGTAATTTTGCCGTCTTAATTAAATTTTCAAACGGTTCATAACTTTCAGGAAAGATTCAATTAACGAATAAATTGATACACTTCAATTTCCTGATCTAATGTTGATCGTTACATTTATTTCCAATTCTAACTAGACCTAAGCAATAATTATTGGCAAGCTTCTTTTATTAATAAAAGCACCTATTTATAGAATTCTAATATATATAAAAGTCCTATTTTCAAATAGACATATTAATTCAGTCCTTCAAAAAAACTAACAACGACTGATCACTCCATCATTCCAAAATAGAACTTTCCACATTAGAGCGAACATAATATTATCTCGTCAGCTCTCAATGTCAATCGACAGATAAACCATAAATCCTTGCCAGAAATCGCAAAAAAAATCACAGCATAACAATTACGAACCGCACGGTAGTACAGCCTTTTCTGCTACGCGTCACGACGATCGTTTCAATCGATCGGGAAAGCCTCAATTTCATTATACGTGTCGTCGCGCGCGACGTGTGATTTATGAAACTCGCATTCGCACACACACGCACACGAACATGTATTTACCGTGTATCAAGGCATAATAGCCCAGACGCGGCGGTCATTGTCAGTTTAATCGATTCGATCCTTCGACGTCTTTATACAGTTAGAAAGCGATTGGTCGATGATTGAGATTTACACTTATAGGCTACTTCAGCTGTACCGTGTATCGGTTTTTAGGTTATAGAGCCTGAAAGACAATATTCTTGGGGAGCTTCGATATAAAATGCAGGAAAGTTTAGGATGGTATCGGCGAGTTTATGGGTATTGCAGAATTCATGAGGGGACGGAACAATTGTTTATATTAATAAATTGTCGGCTAGTTTCTGAATGGAGCCGGTACAGGAATGCCTTTGCAATTGTAATGAGTAAAAGTTGATTGATTTTTAGGTGACTTTTTAATGCTTGATACTCTATTCAAAGGTTTCGCGCTTAACGCATCTTTGATGCATTTCAATTTATACTGGACTTCGGGGAATTGAAATATCGGTTTATGTACCAAATTGTCTACTGTAGTTTCCTTTGGCCTATTTTTCACAGAAAATGACCAACGTATTTAAACTTTTTAGAAAATAGTAACAAACATTACAAGATTTGCTCAATCATTATTCATAATACTATCTAGCTTTAAAATAGAAATTAACCAATTGCTCATACTAAACGTTTATCTTGAATAAAAAATTTACGCAATTACTTATCGTATATTGCTCACGTATTGTATGTATAACAGCAGTAAATTTAGTTTAACATTTGAAAAACCTTTTTAGGCATCACGTTAGTTTTACCATGCTGAAGCTTCGTAAAGATAATAAAAATGTACACATAAATTCAAGCAAAAACAGTTTTAAGTATTGCATGACGCATTAGAAAAATGAATGTTTGACTTGACATGATGTGTGGTAATTTAAGTTTTTCAAGATCTGGTCACTCCAACGTTCGAACATTCCAACTAAAAAAAATTCATATACTGTCATATTTTTCAGCAATTAATACACCAAAACTTCGTTGTTTTTTTTTTAAATTTAAAAAAAAATATAAAATATAAAATATTGAATATACTTAGGATAAAAAATAAATTTGTATTCTGTGAAAAATTCAAATTTGTCACACGAAATGGAAAATGCTTTGTTACTCAATTTTGCTAAGGGAGAATTGTTATTAATTAATAGCCCTGAGCAATCTACATAAATATAAATTTAATTATCAATTGGTCTGAATAAGTAACCAGCTAGAAAAATAAGCTTAATGATTTTGAAGCAATTTTTTTATTAAGTCATCTTCTCCGTAATTCAAATGTATGTAATGAAGATTACCGGATAATGAGCTGTCGCTGCAATTAACTTCCACTTATACTAAGAAAAAAGCGATTTAAAAAACAAGCACGCACTCGAATCACTTATTTGGCATCGCTAAACTGTTAATAAATAATTTCAAATATAAATTATAATTTATAACTGAAACAGTTGGAATCAATGTTTCATTTCTGAGAAAATCGTGCAATCTAAAGAAAATATTTTGAAGCTAAAAAATGCAGCGTCACATAATGCATGCATTTACGCGATCAGGATTACTCGTTACAAGCACAAGAAGATCTACTTGACGATGCTTGATGACCAACGGTGTTTTCACTTAGTCAAAACGGTTGTTGCAGTAACGGTAAAATAAAAAAGATTGTCGCTCCCATGATGTTTGCTTTGATATGTAAAATTTAGCAACAAAACTGTCGACTTGCTACCATTTAATTCCAAACTTTTATAAAGAATCGGTTAAGTGTGTAAACGATTTTGAATGAGACGCGAACGTAAAGTCTAAGCGCAAAATTTTTTATCAACAAAATATATAATGATAATATCATTTGAGTGGATGTAAAATTTGCTGTGTCGTAGTAATGATCGTTAAGCTAAATATAATGAAAATCGAGTACGTATTTCTTATTTACAAAGACAAAAGTGAATAACCTTAAAAAAACTTCATAATTTTAAATAGATATAGTTTATAGAACGCAAAGGGAAAATTAAATAAAGGAATTAAAAATTCTTTGAAAATTCATTTCAATTTTAAATGAATAGTATAAGTTCAATCATATCAGACGGCCCGGGAAGAAGCGAAGAGATCATCGTCGGGACGTACCTCTTGCATTGGCTCTAATCAAAACAATGACTTTCAAAACAGTCTCCATTATAATAATGATAATCCATTACTGCTACGTCATATATATAATTCATCACCACAATATCATGTGGCCATTTCATTTAACCGTAACTTTGAGATACCGATGCTTTCAATACTGTTCTACCAACGACTCTTCCATCTGATAATCAATATCTATAGCATTGCAATCGTCCCCATTTCTCAAAACACCTCGAGAGAAAATCATCTCACTAGAACTCTCAATTACGCTTTCGTTCGCGGAAGAGAGGAGCTAAGCCTAATCGGCGAGCGGGGCTGCAACAGCCGCGAAAATGGATCTCGTGCAAAAAAAAACCGTGCAACACGCGCGCGTGAGCTGTATGTGTATACAACATGTTGTCTAGCCATTTACCGGCTGACGCAAGGCGGCGTGCTTCCTGCGCTCCTGAGGCTGCAAGTGCTGCTGTGGCCGTTGTTGGACGACTGCTTGCTGTATACCGGCCGATTGTTTACAGACACGCTGACTCGCTCGGCGATTCGGAAGCGCGGCACCGTTGGCTTGTGGTACATCATTTTACCTCTTTCCCTCGAGACTCTTTTAATACGCCGCTAGCGCGATGTTGGGTCAGGCCCTTGGTACTCATGAATCCTATAGTTCGCGCCTTGCACCGAACTATCGGCCGAACGAGATTCGATTAGTTCCTGGTCGGCTCTCGAAGAGTTTGCTTACAGCAAAACACACAATCACACGTGCACAGATATATATGCACTCGTTCGTCGACACCACTGATTTACTAGAGGCACACAAAAACACACGATCAACGTATACCGTGCACAGGTCGTCGCGCGGAAAGGTATAGCAGCAGCAGCAGCCGCAGCTGCAGCAGGAGGAAAGGAGTCGCGTGTACTATGCGCGATGCTGTTGCATGGAGCAGCTGCAGTCGCGCGACGGAGGGACCGATGCTACCGCGTACGAAGGCGGACCTCGAGTGTGCTCGGCCGCCGCGCATATAGCGGCACGCGGAACGCGCCGCGCGCTCGCTCGACTCACTATACCATATATATGTATATATGCTACATTACGCTCTGTGCACTGTGTGTATACTACGGGAGGTGCGCGCGGCGTCTCTCGGCGTGCACTCAGCCTGCCAATCTCGAATATTATTCTCGGTGGCTGGAGTTATTTTATATACTTTGTTTCGAGGTTCTTCTGGTGAGAAATACGCAGGGGCTTAGGGGATAATATGGCTGGGTGGTGGTTGAATTATTTTTTTTTTGTTGTAAGTGGAGCTTATGAGATTTTTGAGGGTAAAGGAAAGGGGAAAAAAGTTTTTGGACTTTTGTATATGTGAATCTAGTGTAAAAGTCTCTGCTGATCAATGTGGAAAACATAATAAAAGTGACGTAAGATGATTAGTGGGACGCATTTTATAGTAATAATATGTCATTAAAATCATTATTTCAGCTAGGCGGTGTGTCCGAGATAATTTGAAATGTTTCCATGCAACAGGTTTTTGAAAAATGCTCGCGTCTTTTGCGTTCTCAATTGTTTCACCGTTCAATTTTACATCATGAAATGAATAAATGTTTAGGACTCGTTGATGTTCGAAGCAGACGAAGTATTATACACAATTTTCATATTAAACGCTCAAATCTATTCGTGTAGTCTGAAGGACAGCGAGGACAAAGTATGGGCTGGGCATCAAACTATTGTGACGCTATAATAGAAGAGCCAACATCGAATCAGTCATTTTGGAGCATTAATAGGTTCAGGCACGCAAATGCGTTATAATCATTCCACTCGGTCTATATTTATACTCGAGCACATACCGAAGAAGAGAATGTTACATTAACATTTTCATATAAAAAGTTTAATTTAGGCGTATGCTTAATGAGCATTTAAAATATTTCCTCTATCTCGATCCGAAAATATTACAATTTGCACGCAAATTGTTCCACGATATTGTTATTTAAAAAGCGTATTTTTATTCTTCCAGAAACTCGTATTATACCGCTACGAACGAGAAAAGGTTGAACAGCAAAAAAAGCAATAATATTTGAAGATTGTGTGACTTTGTTTACAAAGTTTCAGAGATAACGGAAATAAATACCTTTTACGTCAGATTAAACATTTCAGATAAGCATAGTGAGAAAAAGTTAATCCATATATTTATGAAAATGACTATCTATAGCATCGAGTTTAGGTATTAACATTACTAATCTTTTAATAATTGAAAGAATTTATTTAATCATTCAGGATGTTCTGGCTATATAGTCCAAACGATGTTACATACTTAAAAGTTTGTAAATAAGTAGATTTTAACCAAACAAGATCACCCACAAAATTTTAGAAGGATTGAGAAGCCCGTTCAAAAGTTATTGATAAGTCATAATAAATATCATTTTAGTACACGCGGTATAGAATATCTATCGATATGATACCGAAAGAAAAACTCAGGAAAAACAATGTCAAGTACTTGAAATTTTGTATAACAATAACTAATTATTCTTTAAACATGTATCAACGATAAAAAATGTATGTTACAAGCTATAAACGAAGCTATTCAGCATTAACATGGTAAAAAGAGCAAATTCGCAACCAAAAATTTGTCAAATTAATCTTTATATAGTCAGAAAATACTTTTAAACACAATTAAATCAATTTTAACCGGTTTCAATTTTCAATACTAGTATGTAGATGTGTATAAAAATATATTTTAAAATTGTAAAAGATTAATTTTTTAATTTGTGTAACTTTTGGAGTTGATTCTATAGCCAGAACATCTTTAAATAGCAGTACGAATTAAATTTTATTCGATGTGTATCTATAACACAAAGGCCACATGTAAATAATTAAATGAACTTTATTAGCGTTTTAATTGTTAATTAGGATTGCAAGCAGACAACCAAATTTAGACTAATACTGTAAACAGAAAAAAAGGCTAAAAATACTTTGAAGGAGAAGTCGAATGAGACACACTCGTGAAATTCCCGAATGACTCTTATAGCTTCGTAATTGATTCAAAAAAGTTTCATCTGATAAAATTACTTTCCAATTTACCCTCAATTTTTATTGAACTGGATGAGAATAATCGCTCATCTCGGACCAATTTTTTTTCTTTTAAAAAAATTATCTCTAAAGTAATTTAATAATACGCTTTTAAAATATACATTAATACTAAATAAAAAGCGTAGCCCGTTTAATTAAGAATTTTTCTACTTAAAAACAACATCCCCTAAATCAAAATACTACAAAACGAAATGCTTAACAAAAATCTGCGTGCGATCCTTTCAAGCTCTATTCCACATTCTAAAACAATCCAGTGAATCGGATCAGCTCTGATCAAACTACGAATAAAAGCAGGCACATAAAACACTTTATGCACAACAATATATATAAGAATGCAAATCGAACAAAACTCAACAAAGCTACAGTTTCACCATCGGCTCTCAACTTTTGTTTTTTCGTGCGCGCGGCTACAGAATCCCGGACTCTCTCAGATCGTGTATCGCGATGTGTTCCAACAGAGCGAACACGAAATTCATCGAGGCGCGACAAGCCTGTGCGCGCGACGCTTCTATACCTATCCTATACACATACACACATACGTGCCCGTGTGAAATGACTGGTTGGATTATAATGCACATCTCTTGCTGAAATGGCCAACAGCTGCTTTCGGTGACTTTTTTCATACTTTGTATATAGGATGATAAAGTTCGGATTGGAGAGATAAGATCGGTATCTCGGTTATGCGCGTTGTGTAAATTTACGGTGTGCTGTTGGCGCTTTGGAACATATATATATATAGTTGTGAAAGATGTTAATGTGTGCTATTTATTGCGGCGCGCAAATGTTCACGGATTATCCGGATTAGTTGGGCTTTATAAACGGCTATGCATCGCGTTACGCCGTTTATCGATGCTTTGTAACATTCCTTTTGCGGATAACACACTTTGTTCGATGAAAGATTTCGCCTCGTAATTATCGCGAATGTTTTTAGAGTTTCTTTTTTATCTTCGAATTCTAGTAGGATTTTGTACAATCACCCGCCGGGGATTTAGGTTAAACATTCGATTTGCACGTGATTCTTTAGTGAATCGTCGTTGCGTGGAATTTTATTCACAATAACTCTAAATCTGATTAAATAAACCACACAATAGTCTGTAGAGATCATAAAGTATACGACAGACCCTTTTCTACAAATATTGTAAAACGCAATTTTACGCGTTTTTTTATTCCTGATATATGACTATTTATCAATTTTTTTTCAATTAATAATCACATTCCTGTAAATAACATAGTATCAATAAAGACTTTCTGCAATCATTCTATACTGTTCTCAAAACTCCGCCCAACTTTCAATAACGATATATATACACTTTATCCGCGTACAATAAGCCAAAGCTATAATTGCGAGCGAAAGCATAGCGAATTCCATAACGCGAATTACATAAAGATCATAATGCGAAGCTTTGAGAAACAGAAACAGGATTCCGCGTGATATCGAATCCGCGTTATAATATCGTTAAATGTATAAAATAAATCCGCCTCTTATCGAATCCTGTTCCCGTTCTCCAGCATCAAATTCCCAGACATCCAGACACACCGTGTAAAATCAACGAAAAAAGAAAAGATCTACATAGTCGTGAAATCGCACTGCATATAAATCCACGCGCACTTGTCACATACACGAACAATTGAATCACGATCCAAAGGAAAAGAAAGGATCGCGTAAATGAAAAGGCAGCGAGAATGGCGGCGAATATAAATAACAATGAGAAAAGAGAGAGAGGAGAAGAAGAAGAAGAAGAAGAAGATGCTGCAGGCCATCCACGTGACCGTCTAGCAGCTGTCGCGCGCATAGCAGCCCGTTACTCCTTGCGCACTTGCGGCGCGCGAGGTTCAAACGAGACGCGCGCACGCGAGGCCATATAGTGCCGCTGCTGCTGCTACTGCTGCTACTGCCCCGTGCTATAATCATTTCCGGACTAGCGTCAATTCATACGCGCTTGAAACTTTGCACTCTACTAGCTTTTTTTCTCTTTATCTATTTGGTAGATATTGCGAGCTTTGCTGGAATCGTCGTAGCCTATTCATATTTGCCTTTGTTATTGCACTTTCATTAAAATTCGACTTGATTTCGCTAATAGTTCAAAGTAATTCAGGATATAGAATAACATTTGCGAGCTAAGTAAAAGATCAATATTTCCTCGCAATATCCGGTTTACGTTATTATTTGCAAGTGATTTTGTTTTATGCACCACTTAGTCGGAAAAGAAAACAAACATTTTCAAATTGAAAGCCTGTACATGAATGGATCGTAAAGAGTCAGAAAGATACACCTTTAAAATATTTTAAATGGGAAAAGCATAAATTACTATACACGGTATGTTTGCACAAAACCTTCGAATGTAATTGTTATTTGAATTCGCTTATATTACACGCAGGAAATAAATTAAGTGAACGTTATATTAAATTATTTCTAAAAATAAAAACACCAATTTCCTACGATGATTGCAGGGAAACCACACACACGTATTCACTTAACAAACTATGGGCTCAAAATAATGCACGGTTAGCAGAAAAAACACAATAAATTATATTTTCGAAAACCATGTCGCCAAGCAGTCGCGTTATCGTTAAAAAATCCATTGCATTTCACGTTCTATAGCTGCCCACTTAGTCATCCGCACAGCAGTAAAATACCAAAAAAACATAAAAAAGTGCGTTAAAGTAAACAAAAGCTCTTCCATTTCCTCGTGAATCCATCACAGTTCGCACGCAGGCTTTTTTCAATTTACATTTCTCGCATTTCGAGACGTCACACGGATTCTTCTCCGCAGCAGCGGCGCTTCTTTTTCAATCCATCCACAGTCTCAATCTCTTTCTTCCCATTTCTGCGTACCCACAGAGCTGGCGTGCAAACTCGTTAGGAAGATCCGTAAAAAGACTCGCTACGCGCGTGTGTACAACAGTCGGCGTGTGCAGAGAGAGGCCCTTTAAAGCGCGGCAGCAGCAGCAGCGGCGGCAATTTGACGAGAGAGGGTCCAAGACTCGCGCCGCACATAATCGAAAATAACTCCCTGACACCGACTTCCGCCGTATTTCCTCTCTCTGCCCGCCCCTTACAGCTTATACTACGAGGAATACCGAATAAAGACGTGGCTAGAGGCTAGAGGCTGAATTTTCACGCTTCCACGCTGCGCTTCTTTTATTATGCGAAGATGCAGGAGGGGGCCGATAAAGGGGAGTTAAGCGCCACGCTGTGTATTTAGAAAGCGATAAACCTTCGAGGTTCTTAATAGTTTTTCCTTATATCGGTCGCTCCGGCGAGGGAATCGTTGAACGCAAGTACACGGGAAGGTTGTTTCTCGCTGTTTAGGATAGAGAGTAAAAATTTAGCGCTCGGAAATGTGCACTTTGTGGAGAGCAAAAGAAATGTAATATGGTAAGTAGATAATATCTGGCTTTGACAAGACGAGTCCTGTACAATAGTTAGAGAATTGATGTTGGTAATCTGAAAAACATCCTGTGGGTGCAGGTGTTAATTGTCATAAAAGAATTTCTATAAGTCCGTATAAAGATTACAGCATCAAATGTAATAGTACAGGCCAACATCTTTATACGCGATCGCATAAGTTGCGTACGAAATATTATTTAATGTGCACGTGAAATACGTGAAATGTTTAGAAAACGTATTTCTCACCAGACAAATACTGTATGTGCAGCAATTAACTTTTTACGTTCGAACACGTTGTTCTTACTCTACCATTTCAAACTGCAATTTGCTGAAATACAATCATACATAGCACAAGTATTCTGTTAAACGCGTTAAAAACATTAATTTCCCTCGTTAAAATAGCTCGCAGCATTAAATTGCCCGCAGGAGTTTTTACAAATGGTCGAATCGAACAAAAAGCCATAAATCTAATTATTCGCCAAATTAATTCATTATAATGAGGCAGAGCGCGAATCGACACGGGGCGAGAAAACAAAACCAGATAGAAAGCCACTGGCTGTCCGCGCGTGAGGAGCAAAAAAAAGGCGCGCGGCAAAAAATGCGATGCATCAGTCGATGATCGCGTTACGAGCGTATAAAAAGAAGTTTCTTCCAGTATACAGACGAGTAATAAGAGAAACGCTGCTGCTGCCGTGTTTTGCTTTGCAAACGATCTGATATAGTCTGCAGTGTAGCTCTTTCACTAGCTTTGCATGCAGCCGATCGCGTATAAGTCGTTGAACTTAGCGATAATCATTTTACACATGTTGTTGAAGATAAGAGATATTAATTAAATTCAATAGTTTAAAATCTAGTTAGAAATTTCTATGCTAAACAGGTGCTTGATTGCGATATATAATTTTATCGAATTAACATAAATTTCACAATTTTTACATTTATTATATATTCTACAATAGCTACAAACATTTAATAATCTTTACAATTGTTTACGCACAAAAATAATTCATGAAACCCTTTCATTGGCTATAGATAAATGAAATCGACAGCTGTAAGAGGAAAAATAATTGAGGGACGATCGTTTTTGCCCACAAACGATCAATCGCTCGATAAAACCGCACGACACAATCCACACGAGGGATTTTCTGCGGAAAACTCGGGGGATCGCGGTGCAATATTTCTCCCGCGGCTTTTCTTCGCTCTATACTGTACGAGACGAGGCTCCTCCCACAGCCAGATGCTCGTTCATGGAAATCCGCGGTCGAGATCGGGAACACACTTATGGATACGGTTTTATTGCGCGCGCGAGAGTCGAGTCACTCCGCCAACGAGACCGACGACTACGACGACTTGGAATTATTTACGCGGCGATTGTGGGTATCGCGCGATGTTCGTAAACGGGACGAGGTGAAATGGCAAGTTTTATGGGGTTCACTCGATTTCAGACGTATAAATAGCGATCAATGTCGAGCTGGCGAAGTTTGTGGAGAGGGACAAAATAGAGTAGATCGCTGGGTCTTTTTCAGAATAGATGAATGGCTATTGCTGCATATTGAAATCTTAATTGGATGCAGAGTAAATGATTTCCTCTTTTTCAATATTAGGAAGTTTGCGATTATCGCACCGATAATTTAGAAATAGTAGTCTGAGAATCACAGTTGTATTATCGGATATAATTGATATACGTAAATAACTCAATGGACTGCCAAGGATAAGAATAGAAAAGGCAATTTTAAATAGACATAAATGGTTATAATAGTTTCAACGTATGTTCATTAAACAATTAATTTTCTTATACTGCACGACTAAATAATATCAAACAATATAATACTTTGAAAAGTTAAAAAATGCGATCTTTTGCACTCAAAACAATTAAACTTCTGATTCTCTACTAAACTATAATTATTAAACTGCGTAAAAGAATTCCAAATGCTTCTTGTAATTATAAAATAATAGCTAGTGATATTTCTACGAATAATCATGTACTTATATCTATCATCTATATATGCATAATTATATGACTAACTATACACTCTCAATGAACTGTGTAAAGATAAAGTTCCATATTTTGTTCCACGTCATTGAAAGTACGGTAATTTTCAAAATTTATATATATTGTTTAAGTTAAGAAACTTCCAAGTCAGTCAATAATAATTGACAAGCAGTTAATTACAAACATCTGTGTGTCTATTTATCTCGTGTGTATGATCTTCGATGTGAATTACGACTAACAACAGTTAGCAATGTGAACTACTGGGCTCTAATCGAGAAAATGTATAGGAAAATCTGATTCCTCGGATACAGTCACGTAATTAGATAGGTGCATTGATTATTTATAAAACTAAATAGATATTTCAACGATATGAAGTTGTTCCTGTTCAGTAAGCAGTTAAAATATAATTGTTTAATTATAACTTACTGGTTTCAATTGTGCAAGTTTTTTTTTTTTTTTTTTTGTAAATATAAAGACTGCAACCACATAAACATTTACTTCAGTCATGATAGAAATGCTATTGAACTATGTTTATTATTTTCTATACATTGTTATATATTATAAGTCATGAAAGAAAAAATACGCATTATTAAGTGTACTATAACAGCCTCTCCTGAAATATAATGCAAACAAAATCATCGATCCAAGTGTCATTCCTGCTATCCGAACGAGCGGCAACCAACACGTGATCGAGCATCAACCCAGAAAAACAACTGCAAGTATCCCGACCGCGTGTCTATAATGAATATTTCGTCGCGGGAAATTTCGCGTCTCCTCGTCCGTGACTGCTCATTAGCGTCGAAACGAATCTGCCCACTTGTTGAGCGTCTCCCCCCGCGTAATTAGCGCGACTGCGACTCGGAGAAGCGATACCGACAACAAATGAGCCTCTGTCCGGTCGCCTGCCACGGAAACCGAGAAAATGAACGAGCGCGAACTGCTGCAATTTTAACCTCGGTGCTGACTGGCAGTTTCGATCGAAATTTTATGCGATACGAAGATTATTTGTCATTGAGAAAAGAGTCGATAACCGTAATTTCGGTTATTTTAATAGAAGCGAGAACTTTTTAATAGCTCCGATATTTATACCCTGAAGATAATATGCGAGTTTTATGTATACGGAAATATGTTTGAAAAAAGTTGTGTAGTTGTTCATAGATTATTATAAAAGATTTTGTTTGTTTGCGATCTCTCAAGATGTTGTGAGAGAGGATCAAAAGAGAAGAGCGATGATGTGATGAAATGTACTCCTCCCACTTCTACGTGATTATCCGAAATTATAGTTATACCATTCAATAGCTACGCGAAGATTATCTCATAGTATAATAGACTATTAAAGATTAATTAGTCACGGTTCATTTTTTATTCTTAAGGTTGAGTCCTTGAACTTTCGATAAAACGTGAGGCTTCAAGTGTATACAGTATGATACGTAGGCGAAGTCTCTCAGACAATGGATTTTTCAAACATTGCCATTGACACGATTTGTAGAAATCAATAATTGAATGCAGCAATAAGTTCATAAGCCATTTATCATCCGTTGATTGTTATGACATCACAACGTAGTCTTCCAGTAGAAGTATACAACAGAAGAATTAAAAAAAATTCATATTCCTTTACAGGATCGAATGGTTAGCAAGGTTTCGTCGACCAAAATAAACGAGAAAATATTCTCTTTCGCGTACTTGCATTTTCAAGTGGACGTACACCAGAAAAAAAAGGAGAAATAAAAATTGGCAATGCCCGCGAATCACGACAGGAGAAATCGTTTGATCGAGGAGCGAAGCGCGAAGTGGGCATGTTATTGGCAAGTAGCCAACGATGCTACGTGTCGCGTATGGCAGTCGTTGGGCTTGGCGCCACGCAAGATGCATAGCGCGCATAACGCGGCTGATCGCCTTTTTATACTGCACACGAGGAATACTTGATGCAGCCTGTGCGGAGCGAGTAAATGTTCGGGATGGATATTTATACTGAACAGATTCGAAATGTATGATGAAATTATAGCTATTTACTCTTTGCATTAAATGTATTAAATATAAATGTCTTTACTTTCAACAGAGTAAACATTCAGAAATTCATATTATAGATAGAGAAAGTGGTGTAAGCAAAAAGGTAATGGTAAGAAAGTTGGAAACTGTACGAGTTCAGTTGGTATAAAAAAGTTGTTTTAAAAAATTAAATCTATCAAGTACTTGCATTTAAATCTGTTCTGATGGAAATGAGGCTATACTTAATATTTAACTATATAAAAATAAATGATCCATCAATCTTACTATAGATAAATAATACCTCATTTTTAACGATTCGCAAAGTAAGTAAACAAAATGTAAACTTTATTCTTCGATTCTTGCAAATATCGCTTGATTAATCAAGCTGTTACTGAATACCATTAAATGCTACATTTAGGTCACTCGGTGCCATATGCACGGTAAGATCTAATCGTTATCACTAACATACTTTTCCCACAACACAGACTACTGATTGTACAAAAGTGGACAGTCAACCATTTCTATCACCCAATAGCATTTACAAAATTGACTCGCTAATGATGAGCGCGCGCACAAGATAGGTACAGCTTCGGAAAACCGTTTTCCGAAATTGCCCCGCACGCAAACATAAATCCCGAGCATATGGCAGTTCGTTCGACGGCATAGCGTATCTTCCAATTTTTCCCCCATAAAGCTGTCCATTCATAATAGCACGGTATCTAGTCGTCTTCGTTCTCCTCGTGGCCATGCGCCATATTATACACGAGCGCGAGCAGCGCAATCGGAGATCATCGACCGCTTCGAGCTGAGCTCTCTCTCTCTCTCTATCCGACGTTCCTCGCATCGTTTAATGAACGTTATAAATTACGAATTAGGTTTGCCGAGGGCTCTGCGTGAGTCTGCATTAGCTGCCCCGAGACACACAAGCTGATGATTCCTGCTATGCCTCGTGTGCACGAGTCGCTCGCACGTTTTGTTTCACGAGCCGTGGGGGTATAACAGAGGAGAGGACGATAATTTTATAATTGAACGCGAACGATTGTTTGGACGCTTAGTGAATGCATTGGATTTCATTGTTGAGTCGATCAGATGTTGATTGCGAATGTAAATCTAGACTAAATATGTTGAAACTAATTTTCTTTTGTTTTAGCAATTTTCTACATTTCATACTATATACGTGTACTTATTATCTGAAAGCGTTAAGAAGGAATTTATTCGATGATAATACATACAGTGGTTTTTAAAGAAAAGCGTGTATTATTTAAAACTTTAGGCTGACTTATACTATACGAAAAAAAGTGTTCATTTATTGGCAACTCATGTCGAGGCGACAAACAACGAATTTTTTTCCGTAGCAGTATTGCAATAATTCTCTTGCTTCCGGTTCCTTGTTTCCGGTCACGGTTAGTGGCCCGGCAATGTCATCGATTGATGTCAACGAACCAAAAATCCTGTCTCTGTTTTCTTTTATAAAGACATGCTGCGCAGTTGAAAATAAATTACATGTCAAACTATCTGCGTATTATAATTACAGTTTATATTCAATTTATAACAAAGCTTTTAATATATAGGTATCTGAGAAACTTTAAAAATAACAACTAAATTTGTCAAACGACTGTTATTAATTAAACAATTAATAAAAATAATAATTCGATAATTAAATAAGTGTGTAATTTCATGTATTATATTCAATAGTACTCAGAATAAACAATATAAAATTTCTGCACTAGAGCCAAAATTAATACCAAGAATCACAATGTTTTCCAATTACCATTCTTAAATATCATTCTTCCTCGAACAACTTTAATAGCTTTACGCTAATTTTCAAGATAAAAAAAATCAATCTAAGTACGGTCAAAAATCATCGTAGAGTGTGAGCCACATAAAAAGAACAAAGAGAACGAGCGAAAGAAAGCACCAATCGCGCTTTCGTACAACAAGAATGAGTCGCGCACTTGACATTTCGCCTCGCGATAATTTTAGCCCATTCAACAGGAGACGTTTACGAGCTCTCGCGCCCCTATTGCGATTAGTTCCGTGCACGTTTCCGTCAAATATGCGAG
>UELU01141764.1:52995-63684 GCA_900490025.1 Megastigmus dorsalis
TTAATAGCTTTACGCTAATTTTCAAGATAAAAAAAATCAATCTAAGTACGGTCAAAAATCATCGTAGAGTGTGAGCCACATAAAAAGAACAAAGAGAACGAGCGAAAGAAAGCACCAATCGCGCTTTCGTACAACAAGAATGAGTCGCGCACTTGACATTTCGCCTCGCGATAATTTTAGCCCATTCAACAGGAGACGTTTACGAGCTCTCGCGCCCCTATTGCGATTAGTTCCGTGCACGTTTCCGTCAAATATGCGAGACTAAAAACGATAAGAGCCGCAACCACTGTACCCGCGATTCGCTCTGTTCCGATGGTAAACAGGTGCATTAACGTCGCTTATAACGTTTGCCATTTAATGGTGATTGCAGGTACAGAGTGCCGTACGGTGAATATTTCAAATTTTACGTGTTTCGCGATAGACTTAAGGTTCGTGTGGGAGTGTATAGGTCATATACATACTTCTTGGATTATAAGGCTAAAGCTGCTTCGTTTTTCTGTTATTTAAAATATATAGCTAGCTAAATTAATTATAATTGAAAATAAAAATTAATTATAGTACATTGGATAGGAAATTTGCTTTAATTGCACGATCAATTGTATTCGAATATATTTGTAAATTTACATTTTTAATAAGATATTAATATTTAGTTACATATTTTGTGCTTATTCGAGGTTAATTAACTAAGTTATCACTGTTAATATTTGCAGCTATATCATATTTTATTACACAACATAATCTCAGTAACTTCTAAAATGTCCATGATCGCAGACCTAGACACTGGAGGGTTAACGTTCGCCCGAGAAAATAATTTCTCCCACTCTCTTTCTTTCATTCATTCTTACTACCGACATTCCACACCGAAAACCTTGCTATTTTCATCGGCGACGCCCCGAATGTCTAGACCGCATACAGCTGCTATTTTCGACGATATTTTAAAACCATAACGAGAAAAGATGATTATGATACTAAATTTTTTTATAAATATTATTAATAGACTTGAAATATTATTGTAATAAAGTAAACATTGACAACTAAATACGATGCAAAGCATAATTTGTAAATAGTTATGCACAAAAATTAAATCGATTTGTGGATATATCAGATTTTATAATTGAAAATGTACCGCAGAAGTAAATGCCATCTATCGCATAACTCAAGCATCAACTACGCGCTTCAGAAGATTCATTGCTTCAGCGATAAAGCTGTACAACGCCTTGCACCACTAGCTGATGGTAAAAAGGAAAATTATCCTATTTTTAAAAGAATGGTGTATTCCTAACTTTCTTATGTTCATATGATCACTATATTTAATAAAAAATTTGATAGTCATTCTTTTGTACTTCAGTACATTCAGAATGTATTTGTGTTTATTTTAGCCCCGGCAAAAAATTATTAATGTAAAATATATTATCATACGGATATTGATAAATTAAACAAAATAAATCATCTAGAATGTCAGTAAGTGTACACAAAATAGGATTCTAGTAAGCAAAGTTCACTCACCTTTCGGTCTGCACTCTATTATTCATCAACGGCTGCACAGACAAGGGCCCGGCAGACACCTGCCTCGCCAGTTCATCTCTTTCCTTCTCCTTCTGCTGTATCGTTTCCTGCAGCCTCTGTTTTTGTTTCTGGTACTCTTTGAACAGATCACCATTGTAACTTTTTTCTAGATTCTGTTGATGCTGATGTGGATCCACGGCTACGGGTTGCAGTGGCTTGATCGGCGTGGGTTCGACGATTTTCCCCATAACGACACCAGTTGGTTTGTCCGCCAACGAATCTCGTCGCGAGCTACGTGCGGTCGACAATGCAGGCGATTCACGACCAGTTAGTCGACGTTCAGGTGTTGATGCTGCCGAAGGATCGGCTTTTACACCTTGAAATGAAAAATTCGTATTTTAACAATTATATTTCTTAAATACGGATAGTGAAACGCAACGTTACTAATGAATTGGAAACTAATTCAATTATGAATATTACTTCAAATTTTTACAGTGAGGCTGTACAGAAGTTTTTCATACTATAAATAAAAAAATATACTTGTTTCTTTAAGAGCATGTGCTATGGACGGAAAGATTCTACCTTAACGGTTTTTACACATTTAACGTAATATATTGAGATAGAGATTAATTTTTGGAAAAAACGTTCTGTCACCAGTTCAGTAATGATTATTATTACTGTATTGTTACGTAGTTCTAATTTCATGAAATTCCATCCACAATTCACAGTTTCGGGAATAAAAATCGCTGTGAATTAAGGAAAAAATTTTCGACGCCAAATTCTCTGTGAACCATGTAATGTTCATATCATTTTCGAGATGGTGACAAAGAGTTTTTTTCTAAAAATTAATCTCTATCTTGATATATTCGTTAAGTGCAAAAACCGGTAAGGTAGGAATCTTTCCGATCATAGTACATGTCCTTAATAAAATGAAATAGATTCTTGAAAACAAATTTTATATAGAGAAAACCGTATCTAATTAATTAATTTTTTTTACAAATGATTGCAATTACGTAAAGTCCATCTGTCAGCTTCATCATTGATTTTCATTATAATATTGAGATTGTAATATATTAATCATATCTAACTTTATTCATAATTAAAAAGAAATAAGATTAAACATTTAGGTATACGAATTCGAAAATGCTAACTTAATTATCCGCAAATGCTAAAACTATCAATTTAAATATTTAAACATTTCGCACACGCCATTAATGAATATAATAAATATGTGCAATCTTACTGTCGTTCTTTGTAACGGTCAAGAATATATTTTTAAATGATATTACAACGTACAATTTTCCTAAGCACGTTATTTAAACTAATCTCAATTATCATTTTCATTAAACTAAATAAATAAAAACCATCCAAATTTAATCAAAATAACCGTCTCTAATGTTAAATGCTAATTTAGCAATCAACTCGAACCTTAAACGAATTAATGGCTGATGGCCAAGTACGTAAGAAAATTTCGACAATCACAAAAATTACACATAATTAGCTAAAACTTTCCCATTACAAATCTCGTCATACGTCTTAGCTCAGTCCCATCATTAAGCCGTCATCGTAATAATACGTCATTCTTTTTCTCTCGCGCGAACAAAAAAAGGAAACCAAGCCCACCTTCCGGGCTCTTAGACTGTCCCCTTGTCCTCTCTACCACCTTAGGCTGGGCCGCTGAATTGATAGCCTCCTGTATCGAGGGCAGCTGCTGAAACTCCGCGTAACTCGAGCTCAGAAACACGTCGCCCTCGTTCTCGAACAACCTATTAACACAATAAAAGGTGTCAGTTATATGTGTGCAACGTGTCATTTTATATGCAATGTTCAAAGCCTGGACGGTATAAATTATTGGCTACAGGATGTAAGTATTTTAGGATTTTCTTATTAATAAAATAGAAAGTATTTTTCATTTAAATCAATTGTCCAATTAAAATAGCTGTATGTTATAAGCTTATCACATTGGTGTACTAAATAAAAAGCTAAGAAATATTTGACATTGATTATAAGAAATATTTGATATTGATTATAAAAATATTTGACATTGATTATAAAAATACTTGACATTGATTATAAAAAAATTGATTATACATTTTTTTAAATTATTACCATGAGAACGAATATTAATACATTGATGACAGTAATATAAAATACTTTCTAATATTAAAAACTTATTAATCTATTCTTATTTATTAGAAATTCTATATTCATGCTGTTATTATTATAATTAAACCTAATTCTATTTTAATCAGTTGTTAATCAAATGTCTACTTATTATCAGTATAGTATTATAACATATTGAGCTCAAATCAATTATGAATTCTATATCAAAGGAGTAAAAAAGTTATTTGCAAAAATTTTTACCGCTTTCATTTAGCAAAATTTACTTAGCAAAATCATTAAATATAACGAAATAGATTATTTAAGTCATTATGCACGCGCGTACATGTTTAACAATAGCAAATAAATTGAAAATCATCCGAGTGAAAGAATAAAACAATACTCCAAACAATTCCCAGTCTCACCTATCAACACTAGTGTTCATAAATTTGTTATTTCTGAATCCAGTGAGATGAAAGCTGGCGAAGGAGCTCTTGGACATGAGCGTGTTATTGATATCCCCAGTGGAGAGTGCCATAAGGGCAGCCGAGGGTATGTGCATATTCTTGGGTCCGGGACTGCCGGGTCCGAAGCCAGCCTCGAGTGCCGGCACGAGGCTACGCGACATCATGTCAGCGGCTGATCGCGGTCTCGTGAAGGGCATCGCGCTGTGCGGAAAAGTCTTTGGCTTGATGGGTGTGATGAGCATGTGCTCGGTCCAGGAGGTCTCCAGCGACGGACGCTCCAGACGCTCGACGTCCACGTTCAGTGTGCGCTGGGCGAACGGCACCGCGAATGTCTCGGGCGGGATCGACTGCAGCCAGGAGAGGAGACTTAGGTCGGAGTCGCTGAAACCGACCGAGCCGTCCAGTAGTCTCGAGAAACTCATTTCCACCTGGAATTATTCAATCGTTGTAGTGGATTGCCTTTCTTAAAGTGCATCTTTCATTCGAAAAAGTGACTAATTTACTAGTAACTTTAAAAAGAAATATGTTAAAAAGTTGTGGGACTTCGATGTAAAATTTAACGTTTATCTGCGTGTATTTTAGCATCAGTCTTAGAAAATCCCGTTTGCCGATTTTTACAATATTTATTCATAAGCCATCGCGATTTTTGAGAGTTAATAGTTTGTATAAGATCTTTGATTTTCAATTTTTTTTAAATTATATGCATGCAGACATTATTGAAAGCCTACAATTAGATATTCTCAGAAATTTTATTTAATGTTTGCCACAGTTAGACTGTCTACTGATTAAACAAGATTTCGAACTCCATAAAAGCTGGAATGTGTGAGTTAAGCTCTAACTTAACCTGGTTTCGCGAAAGCTCAACCGAGGATTAAGTACAAAAGGTGGAGCAGAGAGCCAGTTTTGGCATATTTATAGATGCACATCTCCAAGCTCTATCATAAAATGAATATCGTCGATTGCTCGTAGTTTTTTATGCAAAAATTCGTTCGTGCATTGCGTTTACAAGCAATGAAAAAGAAACGAAAATTAGTTTTCCGGTATATCTTTACAGATTAAAAACAAGAATTTTATCCTTAAATTATTTTTCTTGCTAATGAAATTCGCAAAAAGTTTAAAACTTATATCGTGTGCTTATAATCTTACATCTGAGTGTTAGTTTTAAATAATAGAATATAATCACCTGTTCGCTCTCCTTGGATCCCGTAGCTTTGGCTTGACAATAATTAACACAGGACTCGTACAGTATACCCTTAATAATAAGCTGTATGAGCCGATCATTTTTGGCGACCGTCACAGGATTCGGATGACTCGGATCCAAGCTCTTCCTGTCGCCGGGCAGGAACTTCTCCACCAGTGGATAGACCTCGCGGAAACACTGCACCCTGGCATTGCTCGGATTCCAGTCCTTGTACTGCAGGTGATCGGTAAGCCTCGGCAACGTGAGCAACAGACATAGACTGCTGTACTCGTCCTTCGACGGGGCGAATTTCTCAAGGTCGGTAAGGACCTTCACGACTTCTTCCACGGCATTGTCCACGCTGCCGTTTGTACTCGTGCCTATTATGTTCGCTTCTGATTTGATGCACAGCAGCTCCACGTATTTGTGCCTGTGTGAAATTTAAGCGACATTTATTAGCATCAATTTATTTTAATTTTTTAGGTCTAGCTTATATTTATTTTACTTATGAAAAGTTAAATTGTAAGAAAAACGGCTTTTATGAATGTTTTGATTGACCAAAACAAGAATAAAACAGACAATACGTTGAAATTGAGTCTATAATATGATTACTTCATTTCTTATTATAGTTATTTTGAGATACTTGTTGCTTGCTGCTACATATATATATACTAGCACCTTACTTTTTAATTGACTGAAGACGTATACTCTTACAGCTTCGACAACAATTCATAACTGCTGTTGAGCATAAAAATCTAATAAATTTAAAAGGGTTAATCCACATCAATTTATTCTTAAATCGTACATTTCCAATTTTTATACGCCGTGTTTGCATAATACTTAAAAAGAACTCTGAAATTACAAAGTGCAAAACAGTACCCGCAACATATCAATTTTCAGGGTAGACGCGCATTAACGAGGCCCATATATACCGTATACCTGAGTATGGAGTAGGTGAATTTGCGCATATCAAAGTCCGGCAAAGCCTCGAGGGGCTGTATGAACTCGAGTACGTCGTCCCATTGGCCGTCGAGTATGAGTTGACGTAGAAATAGCACATCGTCGCTGTACAGGCCATTTATGACGCCTGTCTCGCGCTCGAGGGAGAGCTGCGAGATGTGGAGGTCCCGGCCGTGGAGGAACTCGAGGGTAAGACGCACCACGTCCTCCTCGCGCAGCGTCAGGTGCGCCGCCGGCATCACGTACCGAATACGCAACCTGTGAAAAATTTCAACAGTTCTTACATTAACGCTTTTTTTTTGTATTTTCGACACTTTTGCTGTTTATTTTACAGAATTTTTATATAGAGAAGCAATAGGATATGCTACGAGGATGAAAAGGACCTTACGAGAAAGTTGTTGTTGCTCTGGAAAAGCTATAATTCTTGAAAGTTTGAGGAATTCTTTTATTCGAATGACAATGGTTGATAATGGACAATGGCTTATTATTTATCAATAAGCTATTATAAAATATTTTTAAAATATTCTCGTTAACTAGCAATTATACTTAAACAAATGATCCAATTATAACTCAAGAGTCTACTGTCCGTGACAAAGGCAAGCGCGAGGGCAAGCGACTCATTGTACCTAAATCGATCAGACTAAATTTACTTTAATGTAGTCTTTGCATGTTACTTTCCCTCAAGTCGAAACTTTGAATTCTTATACAATATTCAGTCATTACAGGTAATTTATTCGTTAACAAACTTAGAATTAACTTCTTGAAAGTTACATATCTGCATTTCTGTAACCTATTCTACATTGCCCAATTCAACAAAAATTGTACACTATATTTCCTTGTAATTAAAGAGTTTAAGAATAAAATTCCTTGTAATTAAAGAGTTTAAGAATAAAATAAAACTCAAAGTATATTAAAAATATGAAGATCTCAAGTCATTAAAGCGTGCTTCTCTATTATTTTGGACATAATATCAATAGTGTTTAATCGGATAGTTTTTTTTTTTAAGAAGGGTCAAGCATAATTCATCCTTACAACAAAAATCAAAGCATTTCAAAACGATATTATTCCAACATCAAGCTCACATTTACATGTCACGCAAAATACCCCGTGTGCAGCCTAAAAACTGCATCGTCGAGCATAACTAACCTCGCGACCATTCAATCGACCCCATTGACGCACTTTTCCATCACGCCCCGCTCACTCGGACGCAAACTTTCCGCGCATTCGGCGAATTCAACATTGGCCGCAAGAAAAGCCGCGGGGCTTTTATTTTGCTTGCATGACAAGAGGCGCGCGCTCGATGAACCGACCGCGTGTCATCGTGCAGGCGCATAGTGCACAGAGTGTAGGAGAGCAACGAACTCGGCTCGCATTCTTGAACCAAGAGGAGAACTGCAGTGCCGATCGACGTAGCCGCCGCCGCCGCCGCCACACGGCATAGAGAGAAGTTTCGCAAGCTGCGGTGGCGAAGCTCGCGCTTTTAACGAGGCCAACGAACACGAGCTCGCGCACACGTAATAATAATGGAGTGCGTTTCGGCGTATGCGCCTGCAGACGCGCATTTTTGGCGCTGCTTCTTGGTATCAGACGTTGTTTCGTTGTCTCTTGGAAGGGAGACTGTGGCGGAATAGACGAGAAGATTTTTGTGTGGGAATTTATAATGGGGGAACGAGTATATTATTATGCAGTAGAGCTATGGCAATACTTTTTTTTTATTCGTTCATTTGTTGGTATGAACGGTACATGAAAACGAATATTCGTGATATGAAAGTTATTAATATTACATATATAAAAAGGATTGAAATTTTACCTGTCAGTTTCTATAAATCAAACACATTTTCTATAAGTCAGAAAAAGCCGAAACATTTCAAAATAATTATAAACAAAATTAGAGAATTATTTAAAAAAACCTAATTATTGAACGAATTTCATATGATAAGATAGCTTAAGATTTATCTAAAGATTTTCATTCGTTAAAAAATTATTTAACTTATTCAATTTGTTTTATATAATATGAAAAAAGTATCAGTTAACAACTTATACGTATCTAAAAAGTAAGCTTTTTTGTCGTTGGAATAAGGTCACTCCGTTCTTTTAGCGCTACATCAGCAATTTCCCGAAACAAATTTTGATTTATAATTTTTTCTTTTAATTTATATTTATTTTTCTAACATCTTAAATTTATGTGATACAAAGTGTACCATATAAAAAACCACATCTTCTCAAGGCTAGAACTGACGATAATCAATACAAGCATATAGTTACATTGTACAAAATCCATTTGAAAAATCCACCCGGAATATATTATAAATCATAAAAAATGTTAAACAAATATTGCAATCAAAGTGAATACACTAATAAA
The DNA here is from genome assembly GCA_900490025.1 of Megastigmus dorsalis. Taxonomy (NCBI): domain Eukaryota; kingdom Metazoa; phylum Arthropoda; class Insecta; order Hymenoptera; family Megastigmidae; genus Megastigmus; species Megastigmus dorsalis. The sequence goes on from UELU01141764.1 coordinate 61,571, forward strand.
TAAAAATATTCAAATCTTTTGTTGACCTTACTTATAACTAATATAAAACCGTGACAATGTACGTTAAATAGTTTGTCTACAGGTATTGACGTATAAATAAACTTAGCCAAAGTAATAAGAAAATAGGGTAAGGTGTACAAGCATTTCAAACCTCCGACAAAGTTCTTAACACTTAACCTACAGACTTAGCATATGTACTGTGCATTTGAGCCGTGCATACTTTACGCTTTAAACATACATTTCCATAACTCTATTTAAACTGCGAATGTTCTCTTTAGTAAATACATGTAGAATTATTTGCATCATTCTACGTAAATCGCGAAAATAACATTGTCGTAAAGTTGGGGACAAATGGACGAGTTGTCTCCTTTCCGAAAAGAACTCTATTAGTTGTTCCCTTTTCGAAATGGACTCTAAGTTGTTTCCTTCTTACTCGGGAGCGACGATTTTAAACTTTTATTTATCAAAAAGTAATAAAGCCATGTATTATATCTTAAATATCATTTGAAAACTACAGTGGTATTTACCATTTTCATTCTTCTCCTAAGTTTCTGAATAAAAATCATACCAACTATACCCTTCGAAGTAGTAATGGCACTTTAACATGATTCGAAGTTTCCGAAATCACATAAAATTCTTCTCATAGTTTTCTAGTCGTATAAAGTTATCCGATGGTAATTTCATTCATTCAAAGTCAACAAACAAAATATACCGGATTGTAGAGGATACTGTAAAAACTTTGTTTTACGAAATTGAAATACGAGTTTTATTGATAGCTGGTCATAGACATAAAAGAAGCGTCAACTTTTGCAATATCATTCTTTTCTTCATTTCTTCGAATGCAAGTCCTGGCCCACATACTTTAGTTTGTGCAGTGTCAGAAAAGTTCGGCGTCAACGGATTGTGTCGGGATGTGATATGAGCCACCGTCTTGTCTCGTTTTCGATCAGTCTGACAATCGCGACTGAAGGGTGAACAAGTGAACGAAAAACATTAACAATGGCTACAAGGATACATTTTCTGGTGAGTTAAAACTAATAATACATTTCAAATAATTTGAATTAGTTTATTTTTTTTTTTGAATACAGAAAAGTGATTAATAATTTTTATTTTCTTACTTCAATGATCGATATAAAATGGTAATAAGTATTTATCAAAATGTGTAAATTAAATTTTAAATCTTACAAGGTAGCTTCCAAATCATCATATCTAGTAATTAAAAAACATTATTTAATAATATTTATTTAAAGAGTCAAAGAAGATAGAACATAACTGAATGAAATTCCTTATGAATATAACTGTTACTTGGTTATTAAATACATTTTATTGTGAAAATGAAATTTTAAAAGTGTCAATGTTAGCAAAATAATATTGTATTTGAAAATTAATAATATAAAATTTTAAACAAAAATATGATTTTTTTTGTAATAACGTTATAAATTATAGTGCTACGCAGTGACTGCTTTGATAGCCAGTCAATCCAATGCACAGTCTGCAATATCCAGTGTAATGATACCCAGTTACACTTCACCACTGTACACGGCACAATCGTACACAAATCAAGGCTTAAATTTATATCGGCAGGTAAGAGTATTATTATATTATTGTAGTTTATTAAGGAAAAAGATGAACAAATTTTCGAAAACATTACCAATTAATAAAAATCTGTTGAGCAATACTTTTAATATGCAAAAAAAAGTATAAAGACTATGTATTATCGGTAAATATAAGTTAAAATTGGTTTCAATAAAAAAAATTTAATTATTTTTTGTTTTGTTTCAAGAATCAAAAACTACCTAAAGGTACTAATATTGTCAGTTTGCCGTATTTGCCAAAAATTTTTCCTAACGGAATTCCGAATATACCTCAAGTGCCTCAATCATCTCTTTCAATTGGTGGTAAACTAAAACCACTATCGGGTTTACCAGCATTTTTGTTAAATCCACAACCAGTATTACCTCGTGTAAGTAATTAAATGAAATATTATTACATCTACCCATTTCTATCACATTGAATAAAATAATTATATTTTATTTATTTAATGTTTAACAAAACACTCTAACACCGTTGTGATGCTATTTTGTAAATCTTTTATAAAATAATTCAGCTTTTAA
>UELU01141764.1:65991-88657 GCA_900490025.1 Megastigmus dorsalis
TGATTCAAAGATGCTGCAATTTAAAAATTCGTTTAAATGTTATAAATATACCTATATCACGGAATAGTCTATACAAACTTTATATCGCATTTTATTTTTTGACGTTTTTTAAACAAATTATTTTCATTTTAGTATTTTATGGTACATTATTAATACATTATATTAATCATGATGCAATTCAATGATAATTTATAAAATCAAAAAAGTTTGTAGACCGAACAAGCCAGAGAATGTACTTATGCAACTGTCTTACGAAAAATAAATTGTAAGATTATAATTATTAACGCTCTTTTACATACATTATAAATTTTAATAATTTAAATTGTTTTATTTCGATGTGTTATAGATACCGCAATTACAAATAAGGTCAGCTGATGCTGAAACGAAGAATAAAGAAGAAAAATCTGTTAAATCCATAGATCCAATTCATGAGGAAACTGATGAACAACCCAAACTGGTTATTGGTTCATCCCCTACACCATCAAATGCAACCACTACGGAAGACTTACACAATCAGAAAATTCGATCTCCAGGTATTTAGAATACTTACATAATTAATTTTGAACTTCTTAAAAATATTTAATAACATTTTATAATAAAGGTTTATGATTTTTAAATTTATGTATCTAGTTTTATCAATTTTTTAAATTCTAATATAACAATAAGATAAATATTTGCTATGTTGATATTATTTATAGATCATGATGAAAACGCAGACGATTTTGATTATCTGAGTAAGGCAGCCAATCCTTCTGATGAAAAAGAATCCAAAGGATCTATAGGGCATATGTTTAAGAAAGTTGGTAGTGGAATCAAGCACGCCGTGGAAAAAATAGATTCAGCATTCCATTCTAGCCATTCCCCAAGTAATGCAAAGGAATCTGAAAATGACAATGATTATGTGCCATATCAAGCTTGGTCACATAACTCTGAGAATAACGTAAGTATTCAATATTGTTTAAGAAGCATTTTTTATTAGCTTTTAAAATTATTAAATTATACTTATTAAATTATTAAAATTTTGCATTTGAAGCCGGTGGGTCAAAGAGACTCAGTAGCTGAAATAATGCAAGAATATCTGAAGATGATGAATGTTGGACGCAATCTCGAAAACTCCCAGTATCAAATACCCAAAAGTGTAATAGTGGGGATGAATAACGTATTGAACGAATTTAAGGAATCTTTAGCTAAATCTTCTCTAATGCAAAAAGAAAACTCAGCTTCACAGAACATCAATGAAAATCCAAATGACGATGATCCTTCAAAATTATTACAGAGCAAGCACATGCCCTCACAATTTGATCATGCTAAGAACGAACATTCCGAAGTCGATCAAAGTCCAATAAATAAAATGTGGGATTCAGCATATACTGGAAAATATGAAAATTCAGCTACCAGCGCTACAGATTTTGGACAGAGCCAAGGAAAATCTGGTTATAATCAATTTTATCAACATCCCAATGGATATGGATATCAGACGGGTTATTACGGAGGCTACTACCCAAATGGATATTATGGAAATAGTCCGATGCCTAATCCTTACAGTTTTGGACCGGGATTTTATCCGGGTTACAATCCAACAGGAATGATTTGGAATGGTGGATACTATCAAAGAAGTAGTTCAAGCGATACTTCATCTATCCAACCAAATGGAGGTGCTATGACTCAACCTCTTCTATCAAGAAATTATAGACAAATGCCTTCGTATAATGTCGGAGGATCGAGTGCAGATATAACAAATTCAGCACTCAATCTAGCACAAGAAATCTTAAAGGGAAACGTTTCTAAAATACCGACTTCAGCTTTTGTGATGGGGAGCAATATCGCTGGAATAACTAACCCACGTCTAAAACTTTTTCCCTTGTTCAAAAGAAGCTCATCGGACAATATTTGGAATTCAGCAACTGGTTTAGCAGGTAATATTGCAAACGTAGCTATGAATCCTAGCCAAGCTAATAATGGCCAGATTTTAGGATCGATAGGATCAATTTGGAGTTCAGCCAATAATTTAGCTGGCAACATTGGTCAAGTGACAACAAATCCAAGCGGCACTGGAAATGGACAACTAGTTGGGTCAAGTAACGGTGGCGAATACAGCCCTGAAAACTATCCATCCCAGTCGGTTTGGAATTCAGCAACTAATTTAGCGGGTAACATTGCTAAAATAGCTACTAATCCAGGTGATGCTTTCTCAAAAGAAAATAACCCTGTTGGATCAGTTTCTAATTCGGCAACTAATCTGGCTGATAGCATCATAAAATCACCATGGAGTCTAGGAAAACTTCAAAATGGCCAATTGCTTGGAGCATCTAATGTACCTGGATCAGTTGTAAATACAGCAACGGATTTGGCAAGTAAAATAACAAATATTGCAATGAATCCTGGAAGCGTTGGAAGTAGCCAACTAACCGAATCAGCAAATCCTATGAGCACAATTTGGAATCCATCAGTGGATTCCAGTAGGGCAGGACAAATGATGCAACCCTACGAGTCTAGTTACGACGCTGGATACTTTCCAAGAATAAGTTCAGCTGGACAAATCTGGAATTCAGCGAGTCAATTAGCAGATTCAATTGTAAATACTGCAGTCAATCCGGGAGTGATTGGAAGTGGACGAATGCATCAACCAGTTAGATATTATGGATGGGCACCATTATCATCAATTTCGAAGTCAGCGACTGATTTAGCTGACAGCATATCGAATGCAGATGCAAGTCCGAAAGATTGGACACCTTTCATGAAGTAATACATTTATTTTTGCTAATTTTAATTTCGCGAACATCAATTATTTTGAGAAAAACCGGTACGTTTTACTTAATGTTTTTAAAATCATATTCTCATTACTTTCAATCGCTTCGTTTTTAATCAATTTAATAATTTATTTATTAAATATTAATTTAATTGTATGATCGTTTCATTAATTTATGTGCATATTCAAGCCACTACATTATTTAATATATTTAGTATTAAAAATCAGCTGTAATATTTATATTTAAGTTATTGTAAACAAGCTCTTATCAATTTCCGTCCATTATAAATTGAATTTATCAACGATGAAAATGATTTTCATAAAAATTATAAGTGTGCATATATAAAATATATTGCATTGGATATTTTACGATAAATATGAAATGACTCCAAAATTAATAGCAATTATAAATAAAATATGTGGTACATTTACACGAATTGTCTTTATTTTCACCCTTTTCTATATTACTTCTGCTTCCAAGTATATTTTAAAGCAATACTTGGTTAACATTCATTCATATATCAAACGAGATCACGATTACCGAATAGTAAAGCTAGCCATTCATAGCAATCGCAAGCGATGGATTTAAAACTCGATTATTCCAATCTTGATTGAAATGATTAACTACAGAATGACGTTTTTTACCGGTGAGCTTAGTAATGAAATGACAAAATTCGTAATTTTCTCATTGAATCTTATTTCTGAACTGATTGTTTCGTGCCTATTTCTTAAACAGTAATTGTGAATTTATTACTAAAGATGCACAAAGGATTAAATTACCATTCATAATTTAGCAAAAAAATGTTACGACTCGAGAGAGTATCAAACAGACCGTAAAGATTCGGGATACGCGGCATAATACGCGTAACGCACTGTAACGTTGCGTATTTTAGCACCATTCATAATCATGCTTAGAAAGAACAATTGATGTTATGAAATGGAAAATTTATGCGAGATCCTCGCCTGATCTTGAAAGACACAATGTGGATGTAAGATTTGAACTTAGAATCCCATTCATATGGGTTCACCGAAATACTCAGCGGCTAGTATTTTCGTTTGAATCAAAAAACGGTATTAAAATTTACACAAAATAAATAGACTTTTTACTTTGCTGTAAATTATACGGTTTTGCTTATACGAACGTAGCAAAAATAATACTTATTGTTTATAAGATTTTTGTATAATATTTAAATAACGAAATTATAACAATTCATAATGAAAAACTTAATTAGTTTTATCCTCAAATAAGTCGTAAATGCCTATATATTTTTAATAACATATGCATTTACGTACGCATAAATTTACGACGCGTACGCATCTTTATTTTCGCGTGCAAAAGTTACACATTTTAACGATTGAAAAGTTTCTTCAAACCTCAAAAGATACTTTCCAAGTTTTATAGATCCTGTTGTGCAACATAAATCAGAACTAATTGCCAATTTTGACAATCATAAATCAACGATGAATCGAAAATCACCGGATGTTATGAAACTACCTCAATGGCCTTCTAATCGTCACGCGTCATTAATGCAAAGGCAACATTCGCCATCTTACTTTACTATACATCGTTCCTTACATTATTTACAAATATTAATCGGTTATCAATCAAACTGCATAAAACACGATATTTTGACATAAATTACACGCTGATTGGCGTCATTCACGGGTTTGAAAACAAACTAGCGGAATATTTTTCGCATTGTAGCACTGAAACGTGGAGCCACGAGAGTCTTATCGATTCTGCGCGTATATACTACCTTCCGTCTCTCTCTCTCTCTCTCTCTCTCTCTCTCTTCCCCTTTCTCTCTAACGCTTCAACCGCGAGCGGCGGCGGCGGACTAGTGCACGTTCTGCACGTGAAGTTCATAAAAAAGAGATTTAAAGAGCATCGCTCTTTTCAAAAGATCCCGGCAGACCGGCATAGGTAAAACTCTCGCCCCCTCCACCGGACTGCAATATCGCTCATGCATACAGCCGACACGTCTGCCTCTATAACTGACTGCCTTATCGACTTCGTCTGTGTCTGCTTGCAGAAGCAAAATCTTTCTCTCGCTTTTACACTCGATGAGTGGGTGTAGTCGTCATCTTTTCGCTTGCCAGACTGTACTTTGAGCTAGGAGAAAATAGAGGAATAATATTCTGACGAAAAGAAAAAGGGCGTGATTAAAAGTTTTCAGTCTTAGTGGTACAAAAAATGGTTATTCTTGGGTAGAGTATGCAAGAAAATGTGTGAAGCATATGTATAAAAATAATTGATCCATATCGGAAAACATTATAATTAAATACTGGAAGAAGGTAGACCTTTAATAGAATACTGTATCATTTATTTTTACTTTTTTATATTTAGAAATAATGGTTTTCTGTGTAATATAGTAAAAAATAAACAGGCAATCGTTTTCGTATAAGAAATATAATTTGTAACATGACATTACATTATACAATTTAATACAAAAGTATCGTTGCACCTGACACATAATTAAATATTTTATATTGAGTTTTTTTATCATATATATTCTCTTCAAAGAAAACGTATACAGATTGCTAATGCAACCGCCTAAATAATCCTTAGTTTCTTCATCAACTCATCGCCCAGCGTATAATATCAGCAACTCATTCATATATCACCGAAGCTAGACAAGCACCTTCTCCATTCAAACACAGCAAAGTCCACGCTTACACCGAACGATTACGTTTCTAGACACTCGAGCGATTATTATACATAAGACAGGCGAGCTCGAGCTAATACAAGTGCGTGGGTGCGAGACGCTTGTAAATGAGCAAGTAAAAGTTGCGTGCGTGTGCACATGCAAACTAGTCGGTGGTTCACGAGTGGGCCGGCATTATATGCATTTCATTATTTCCTTTTTTCTCCCCCTCTATAGCCAGGCGATGGCGCCTTTACGCGGCATCAGAAAACACTTGGAGCAATTCTCGATTGTCGACCGGAGAAAATACACACTCGCTCTCCCATGGCTTATTAACGATTTCCTGGGCTAGGATTGACGCGCTGCTGCCGTGAATTTATTTATTGGCCATGGCTGTATAGATATACGAGGCGCGAATGATCGTATAGGAACGAACGAGCGCTAGGCTTTACGACTCCCCGGGCTTGCACTTTCGGTGTGAGAATCTGAACTTCTCCGCGAGTGTGTGCGTGTGTGTGTGTGTGTGCAGGTAAAAGTGAGAATTGTCATAAATTACGTAAACCGAGGCCAATAAATTTTAGTATAGGTGTACGAGTGTGATCTATTTATAGGTGGAAAAACTCTGATTTGACTTATTTAATACGAGAGCGGTTAAATATTGAAAGTAATGCTTCATGAAAATGATTTAGTATTAATGCATGTATAAGTTGCAATTTTGGATGACATTTTTAAGATCACCGTATCTACAAATCGATGTATTATGATGCAAATAGAGTATATATCATACGTAGATTTCATTTAATATTTTATTACGATATAAATTCAAAGTCATTATTGCAATTTTACGATTTAATATTTGATGAGTTTTGATCTGAAATCGAGACAGTCGGATAATTTAGAAAGTGTTATTTTTTAGAGATTATGTACAAGTTTTATTTTAAGGTTCAGATTATAGATCGTAAAAGCCATTATAAACTGTCTATTATCCTCCTGAAAATAGATAAAAATAAAAAAAAACTCGCGTGATAAATAAGTGAGATTGACTATACACTAATAATTTCATAGAAAATTGCTTATAGAAATGGGCAATAAAAGTATGTAATTTTCTTGGAAATAGTTCATATCTATTATACCACACACACACACACACACACACACACACACACACATACATCAATAGTACAAAGTGCAATTTATTTCCACGATAACCACCTAAAAAGCCTGCAGCAACCACTTCCGTCTTTATCGAGGTAAAAAGAAGTAAGTTGAAAAGATGCAATACGAATTTCTTCTCTCGTAATTTCTAAGCACACAAGTTTTCATAACCACTAAATAGGCAAAGAATCTCGCTCCTTTTAAAACGAATTCTCACTAATTTCTTCTCTTAGCCAAGAGCGTTGACTTTTCGAAAATATACAAGTCCTGGCTGCCTAGACGTCAAACATGAAAAAAAAAAAAACATAAAAAGAACCACTAAGTCACTGGCAACGATCGCATCGCTCTTGCACCGTTTCTAAAGTAGGCAAAGAAGGCGACTCATTATCCGCGCTAAAAGCCGAGCTTTCAAAGTCGTGCACCTTTGACCCCGAGACGGGGTTCAACCAGCAGCTTATAATACACCGTACACCCAAAGTGACTTCGCTGAAGAAATCACCGGCTCTACTGTTTACCTGTTATACAGAGACAGTTTTTCGCTTCCGGGTGACGCGTCGCGGGGCTGCTGCTGTTGCAAAAACTCTCCCGTGGCGCGACACATATTCCGCGACTCGAGAGCGACAGATGCGCTCATCCGTTCCACACGCGTAGCAGGGAAGAAGAAGAAGACGAGCGGTGGAGAATGTAGTAAAGGAGGAGAAGATAGTAATCTGGCCGAGGAAGAGTGGCGAGTCTCTTTTATGCGGAGGAGTAGTTTACAAGTTATTCTTCTTTTGCACTCGCTTGTCTTGGGGTGTAACGGTACGAGACATACTTTGAGGGAAAAATGAGAGCTACGCTGCTTGTGGTGTTTAAGTGGAGGGTTGGGACAAGAAAATAGCGGTGCATCGGTAGTTTTTTTCTCTGTTAGACGAATGAATCTTAAATTGACCGAGCAGACTAACGCCTCGCTGTGGTTGTGTATGTGTGTACTTGCCGACTACATACAGGTGGATTCCTGCAGATTTTTTTGCTGAAGGTAGTTTTCACTATTGCGAGATTTAAGTAGTTTACGTGTAGCACTGGCACTATGGCTTACAGTGCAACGGTATGTTACATCCACCTTGGATTTGCAATTATTTCGTAATTGCTACGCTGCTTATCTCGTGATGAATGAGTAAGAAAACCAGTGGATAGAAGTAGTCAAGTGCACTCGAATTATTTTTGAGAGTTTGGATGACGAAGTGATTCATAAATAGATTTATAAAATAGTATCAATAATTAAATATAAAAAGTTTGAGAGCGTACTTTCAGACATTTTTATGAGTTTAATTGTAATAAAAAAAATGTATTAAAGACTTTAACAATCTGGATTTTATAGATGAAGCATTAATTCACATATTGCTGACTTTTCTACAACATTTACTTAGATGGATCGTGCTTATCTAAACAATAGGAAGATTATATTTTTATCTTTCTAGGGCACGAAATGCTCGTTCTCATATACCCTTATCAAAATAAACAGTAAAAGTGAAAATGAAGTTCAGCTAATTATTTTCCAGCGAAAAACAAACGTCTTCCTAAGATTATCAATTTTACATAAAACCCAATAAAAATGTTAATTCTATTTTCCATTACAGCTCACATTATCCTTTTTTTCTGTTTACTTGACGTCGATACAATAAGATTACAGGTAATTCTAACGTATATCGTCCACGTAAGAACGAGCTCTGATTCCATCTAAGCAATCTCGCAAAGTATCCACCGCCAGACGAAGCATTAGGAGAAAAGTTGGTGGCTAACGAAAATAAATTGAGAAGGATTTTTTCTCCTTTCTCCCCCAATATTCGGTATCAGACTGTCGAGATAAATAGCCACCCCGTGAACTGTACTGAACATATATAAATTTCATATGAACATAAATTGTTTTCAACTTAAGCGTAGCTTATTATTCTGGTCACGTTTTCTAAATAAAACAAGAATTTAAAAAAAGTTCTTCAGAAAGAGGGTAATATCCATCCCAGACGGTAGTGCACATCCACGCAGCTTAAAAAATATGAAAATCGATAACGCGAATTTCCCCGTTTTATACACTAATATTTTAAGTAAGAATTTATAATAATTTTGTATGCAATAAAAAAAAATCTCTCCGCATAAAAATACTGTCTCGCAAAAAAGTACCCGCCAAGTATAAAAAACTCTTGGAAACCAGAAATTATCAGATTCCAATGAATATCGAATCTCTCTCACGATGTTATTTGGAATAAAAAGACTCTCGCATACAATCTGAAATTGATTAGCCCACTTCCTACAAGCATTATGCACTCGAGTCGTTTGCACAAAAAATCTTCAGCAAGTGAAGAGGAATCCAATCCCCAGCAACAACAGTGCAAAAAAGCCGAGAGCTCTTGCACATCTTCGGATATCAACAATAAACCTGTGGGGAACAATATCGCGGCGGCGCACAATGTATCATCGAGAAAGAGGGAGATAGTCCGCAATTTGCTGTAACGCGAGCAGTTGGCTGAAGCTCCATTGTGGCCGTGCCATTCATCCCGCGGCACGCTGCGGCATTATTATTATATAGTTCGTCTGGCTCTTCCTCGTGTTAGTGCAGACTCTCTCGCTCTTTTTGTGTCTCCCTCCTCGCCACAGCGAAGAATAAAAGTGAAAGAGAGAGAGAGAGGTTGATTAACGATAGATTAAACACGAAGAGGATGGCTCCACCGCACTATAGCGGACACTTTTTTGTTGCGTTTCGCTGTATTGTAATAATCGCTTATTCGTTTCGTATAATAAGGATTGGCGACGCTTTTAAATGCTCCGTTTGGAACTTCACCGGTAAGTCGGACATAAATGATTTGTCACTGTATTTAAAAGCATACTTATTATAATTGTGCTTTTAGATTTGATACGTGTATTGACATTTAGTGGACTACCTTGGTATTTTGATAAAAATAAATATGCAAAATATCTATAAAGTTTGACAAATATCTCTTTATTCGAGATTTGCAAAATGTTAATATACTTTGAGTCACTCAATATTTTTAATACAATTTACTTTCAAAGATCGTTGTTTATCCCAACAGAAAAGGATATGCATGAAATTTAATTTGATTTTTAATTTTTATATATATTTATGTATTTGTTTATAAAAAGTATTAATTATTATAGAATAATTTTATTTTAATATAAAATTGATTTATCTTTTATGTTATATGTTATTGAGACAAATGATTAAATTTGAAGGAATTAAATGTCAATGAAATGACCACAATTTTTTTTCTATGTTTTGAATACACCTACATGATATTCATTCACATCCTTTTATGCGAAATCACGAACTGTCGCACGGTTCGTTTATGTACCAAACATTCTTTTTCATCTACCTAAAGCTCTTAGCTTACTATTCATCATTTTAATGCCTACCATTATTATAATATTTGTTAAATATTCCTTCTCCTTTCTTTTTTTTTCTTTCCATTTATATTTATATAGTTTTCTTTTGATATATAGTCTTGCCATTGTTGTTATCCACACATTTACTAAAATAATATCTTCAAACGCATTTTAAAATTTGTAATTTTTCATTTAGTTTCTAAATTAATATGAATACTTTATAAGAGTATTTAAAATTTATTTTATTAACTCATTGACTGTGCGGAATCAATCTATGTAAAGTCGTCAGCTAGATAAATTGAAAAAAAAAATTGAAAATTGAACAAATTCAAAACCAATAAGTATAGACTGATAAATCTGCGTACACAAAGTCCAATACAAATACAATCTCCCGCGCGGTTTAGAAGCAGGTGTAATCCTTTCTCTTTCGCGCGGCGTGTACCTTTATCCTCGATATCCATGGAACAAGCAGCAATTAAGTAAAGCCGCAAGGCATCGCAATGAGCATCGCCGACAGATTACACAGCGGCAGCCGCGTGGCACGTTGCACTTGCACAGACAATGAGAAAAGGAGACACGCGGCGAAGGAGAGCCGGAAGTGTCGGCGCGCGCGTGCATAGCGCGTGCCAACGACGCACGGCGTTGCTGCTGCTCTGCACCGCTAATTATCGAAGGGATAGTCGGACATGGGGCATGGGTGTATATACCGCGCGCGGGTGAGTCTAATGGAAAGGCACCGCAAGTGATGGGGTGCAATTTAGCTAAATCCATATTGAAATAATTGAGAGGAAAGCTTTTGGGAATTAAGTATTATAGATTGTAATAAAAGTAACTTGGTGCTCTCTGAAAATGAAAATTGTTTTAAAAGCAGGCTTGATTTAGACTTAATAAAAGGTGATAATTTTTATTCTTAGGAAGAGACCGTTTCTTAGGAAGAGTTGAACCTCTTGCTGTGACTACATTTTAAGTTACTAAATTGACGGTCCAATTTTTGAAAAGATGATTTTGGATCTCGCTAAAGCTATTGTGAGAATGAAAAATATCATACTTTTGAGGTCTTTATATTCAAGATTTTTAAACTTGCTTCAAGTGATTTTGTTCCTGGTGGTATACGTTGAACACATAAACGTTGGCAGATATATATAAAAAAAAAGAAACTCGTTGAAAAGAGGCGAGAAGCTATAATGAAAGACGGGTAGTAGAGCGTCAACTCATCAGTAACTGGAGTAAGATAAAACGGTAGTTTTTACGCGAGTATATGCAATCCAAGTGCTAAAACAATTATAATTGTATAATAGTACACTACTAAAACATATTGGTAAACCGGTAAGGATAACTAGCTTCAAAGAAAGACGCGTTGTTTATATGTTATATTAATTGATTGATTTGTTGCCCGACATTCGGAGCAGCTAAACGACAACTAGCACTATTTCTCTATAAACTATTGGAAGCAGCCACTTGTCAGAATTATAAGTAAAAACTAGCCAATTCGCTTAATGTTTCCCACAATATCAACTGTTTAGAAACTCAACAATCTCCACCTCCGACTCTTTTCCTAAAGCGTCGAAGCACGAAACCCGCAGTATCAACACGCACCGGCGGCGACGTCGAAAAAATTAAATTAATTATTTCGAAATTCCGGAGCTAACGATCGCGCGCATTAATGCAGCCGTGCGCGGAGTAATTCACTGAATCTCTCTCTCCTCCGTGTTAAATATTTAACAGACTCGCGTACATTCGGCGCACACATTCCCCGGGATATAAATTACGCAGGCGTCGCGACGCCCAGAAGTCCTTCGGACCCCTTAGGGTAAAAAGGGGACGCGTGCACGCACTCGAAGCACTAGCAAGCAGGTAGACACGCGCCTGTGACTTAATTAAAGGAAGGAAACTCTCTCGTTCTCTCGCTTGGGTTTTTTGCCGCGTCACTTCCCTCATTCCGGAAGAATCTAGACGACGCTAAATTTTCCTGCGTACGAAGGCTATTTCCCTTCTTAGAAAGTAATTTGACCGCCTTGGGGTTTGATGGCTGCAAATTAAATTCTAATGTGCTTATAAGGTGATGTGAATTTTTATCGATGTTTTACTTTTAAAGATGATGCTTTCGCTTGGGGGAGCCCTGAAAGTTTAAAATACGCGTTTTAGCAATAAGAAGTTTGTAAAAAGTTTTTAGGGTTGGGGAGTGGAAGATGGATGGATGGATAGTCCCTTATTGTGTTTTAAGAGAGACAAAAGAAACTTATTTAAATGTAGCTCTCGCTTCCCTTTGCAAAGAAACTAGAATAAAATTATAGTTAAGATTGAGATAATTTTGGAAGCTAATTTCCGAAAAATTAGAATTTAAAATTTATCCTGCTGCACTAAAAATAAATCTTTTTATGCAAACGGATCTATCTTTTCGTTAATTATTTAAAATCTTGTACATTTTTACCTTATTTTTTGTAAAATAGTATTTATATTTCTTTCTATATATATATTATATTAAAAGAAGAATAACTAAATTAAATAAATATTGTGCACTTTGCGGAAAATTTGCTCATTTTTTTTGTATTCGACTAAATTCAGACCTAGATTTGAGAAGGCTTGTACAATTAAGAAAAATTATTGAAGAATTCGACTGATGTAGCAATTTATGGTTATAGAACTGGAATAATGGAAGATTTTAGACCGTTCCTGAAACAGCTAAAACTTTTACCAATCCAGTACATCCATACAGGCACTTAAGCTTTTTTGTTCATAATCGTACGAGAACAAAAGATGACAAGAACACAAGACTCATTTTTCTTAAAAAACTCTCACCCAACACATTCCACACGAAAATTCGCACCTTACTTTCAATCAGCTCATTACTAACCATCACATTACCATCCTCCATTCACATCACCCCATAAATTCACCCAGTCAAAGCCCCAAGAAACTTTGCACAGACAAGAAAAACTTCGACTCGCGACATCGACGCATACCGTGTACATAAGTAATCTCCGAGCATTCATCTCTGGTCGGTCTAACTGAAAACGCACATTATTGCGCGTCTTCCTCTCGCGGCTCTATACGCTCGCAAGAGTTTTACGGCGTGGTTTCGCGGAAACCGGAAGATCGCACCAGCCGATGTAACCGGTCACGCTTTGCCGCTTCGCGAGCTGTGCGCGTCTCTCGCGGCGACCCTTCGCCTTTTGCCCCTCTCTCCTCCTCCCGCGCCTCCTACAGTCGCAAATATAATCCGTTTTCCGAGCTACGTGATGTTATATAATCTCTTTGGTCGAGAGAGAGGACGACGTCGAGGCGATGTTACCGCGTGGCGTTTCCGCATGCAGAGAAGGTAAGACGTGCTTGTAATCTAGATAAATTGCATTTTTTACTGGGTGTACAGTGCGATTAGCTGTGAAGCTGCTTGACCTTGTGCTGCGTGAATGTGTACATGGAGTAAATAGCGGTATTGGATGTGGAATTTTTGATAAGCTGCGCTGAGACGATTGATGACAATGTGCGATTCTATATATAGCAAGACTTAATGTTACTTTATAGCTTGAATTTTAGAAACATTGAAAAGAACATAACGTATTATATCAAATATTTTAGAATAAACTTTTGACCAATTTATGGATCAAACAAAGCCATTAAACAATAAGGAGATATTTTGATGTTTATTTGTAGTAAAATCTATTCAATTTCAAATTAGTCATTGAAAATTACCCTGATTGAATATGTCGCACCACTTAGTTATAAAACCACGATACTGATCTTACTAAATCAGGTTTAGAGAATTACCCCACTGCACGCCTCTTCCGTGGCCCTAAGGCTGTTTTGACTGGGTATATATGATAGATCGGAAATTATACTGAAAACTAGTTCTTCGATTGATATTACCAGACAAGAAGTTACCTACTTTTGAGTATTGGTAGCATGATCATAGATAGGTGATTTCTCGTATATTGACATTGAGATAAACCAGTTTGTATTTATTCAAATATATTTACAAAAGTATATTTGCACACTTATTAAATTGCATCCTGTACCCTCATAGATTGTAATTGGTATTCGGCAACTATTGTAATTTCAGTAGGACATTCATGGAATCCCCAGAGGACTACTACAATCATCATTATAACAGGGCAATCATCACAAGAATATTGATTCAGTGCCATAAAAAAGATTTTAATTTTTTAATTGTACACACGATACCACGAATCAAATGGAAAGTTAAAAAGAAGATCAATATACCTCTGCTCTTATTAAATCAACTAAAGTCTCACGATTGATCGACGTTCAATCACACATACATATTTTGTAGAGAAACGTTTGCATAAATAATTCTCCAATCGAATCCAATTCCCTGCAACAGCACGACGCCTCGGAAAAAGAAGAGAACCAAGAGCATAGCGAGTATATAACGACAGGGAATAAAAAATTGAAAAAAAAGAAGAGAGAACAGAAGCAGGTCGCAAGACATCCGACTCCGATACTTCTCTCCACAGCGTCGAGCTGCTCAGCAGCAGCAGCAGCAGCAGCAAACGGCCTATACTGTCTACCGACTGGAGCAACGTCCGTTCCGGCCTGAGGGACTCGAGACTCTGCACTACTACTCGTGCTCCCACACGCTGTAATTGAACTCGAGCGCACTTGTGTGTATGTGTGTATATTTATACTGCGAGTTTATCTGGATGTTGGAAAAGGCGAATAGTCATAAGTGAGGTGTGGGTATATGAATGTGTGTACACAACGCCGAGGAAACGCATAGTCGCGCAACTCGCGAGTATAGAAGTATTTTTCTCTGCTACCGAGGCCTTCGAGCGTTGCAGGCTGATTTCATGTTGGAGGGAGTGAGGGACGAGCTACTGATGGATTGATGCATGATTTTATGGGGTAATGGATTGGATTTTTTGAAAAATAAGGATCGATATGTACGAGTTATCGATCATAAGAAGGATGTCGATATCGTTTAGGATGCATTCACATATCGAGTCAGAAATAGATCAGAAATAGACAACTCGGTTAACCTATGAAATATACGGCACTATTTGTGACTATACAACTAACCTCTCACTGAAAACGGTCCCTTAGTAGTACTTTTTATTATTTGTATATTATGGTTATGATTCACACAGCGAGGAAAATTGTATATATTATATTAAGAGGGTTGCATTAAAATGATAGAAATGAGAAGAGGAGTTGGAAAACAACAATTTCGAAAATCGATATAGCGAAAATAAGTTGAACGAATCATCATCGAGTGTTATAAAGCTCCACTCATGTACAACATATTCCATTATCCTTTTACAATGGAATTATGTATTTGGGTCAGAGTAAATGCGAATTTTAATGGTTTCATAGTCATTGTTTGCCAATATATTTTTTTTCCAATATTATTTATCTTTCAATAATTTGATGCGCAGCGTCAATTTCCACACAAATATATTTATTGTAAAATACTGATATTAAAAAGCTAGTGCAAAAATCAACAACTGGGATAGATAGAAACATTTCATTGCCTTATGACTATTGGTATATACTCTTATCCATGCCTGTGCAGTTTATGGCTCGTAAAAGAAAAGTCTTTTTGGTTTTCAAAGACCGTTTGTGTGATTTTATTGTCCGTTTGTTTGAACAAAATGCATCTTTTTTCATGCATGCTTACCCATGACTTATGCGATTCTTTTCATAATGATAGCTTCAATTTCCATAAATAATTGAGCAATGTATGCTTTGTTCAGATCTTTCATACTATAATTTTCAAAATACCGGTGTTCATAAAAAAATTCGCTTCACCTTGCAATAATTTACGATATCAATTTAATCCTGACCTATAATTGTAGAATCCAATTAATTAGTTACTAATTTAATTTATTAACAAATTTCTCAAATAAAAAAAAAAGTTACTTTTTATGTTTCAAGTGCTATCATTAAAATAAGATTAAATTTTTAACGTTTTAATTAGCTAGAAAAACATTTGCTGTTATCTACAACGTTGTATTTATTCTTTAATCGTTATTATTTACTAACTATACTTTAACCCACATTTTTTATTTCACATCAATTATTATATATAAAATTGGTTTATTTTTTAATGAAAAGTTTTATTATAATATTTTTAATATTTTTAATTTATATACTATACATGCAACAATGAATGGCAGACGTGCACAAAATTTAAATCGAATACGAGACACACAAAAATTATTTCACTGCACTCGGACAATGGGGCTATTAATCAAAATAAAGTAAACTGTTATTATAAAATTGTCGAACTTTTTGTAGCAGCTGCTCAATAACTTAAACAAAGATATTCTCAGAATGAGACATTCAACTTTCTTACGTCTGGTCGCTCCCTCCGCCTCTACAAACTCTCTCATTTTAATCGAAAAGGATCGCCCAATTAGGCAATAATCGCCGCATTAAGAGAGCGAAGTAAACTGGTTCCAGGGCGACGAAAACTGGAACCGGATACTTTCGTTCGCATATGCATGCAGGTAACGAGGCGACTCCACAACTCGCAATATTACGTGCTCTTTTAACTCGCACTTACGAGAGAGAGAAAGATTTCTCTGACCTTAAAATGCGCGCGCTTGACTCGTTTTGATGGACGTCTTTTACTCTCTGCAGGCGAAGAAGCGTCGCGTCTCTCCTCTCAAAGCTTAATTGAATGCAGGAGCACGCGATGGACGATCGATGGAGACAGCACATAGCCACCAAGTGACGAGGCAATTCATGATTCAATAGAGCGAGAGGCTACCGTGCGAGCGTCGGGACCGAGATAACGCGTGTCTTATTTTTGAGTGGTGCGCGCGCGCGTCCGAGTAATTTATGTTGGACGAGAGCAGACAAATTAAAGGAGCGAGAATCACCTTTTGCTACTGAGAGGAAATAGTGGTCAGACGATCAGTGTAAATCTTTATTCAATGACTGCGCAGCGAGTAAATGTGTATTATTTTGATGAAAATGCAATTAGGTTTGCGCGTTGTTGCCGGGTGCAGAATTTATTTGAACCAATTAGAGACGTCATCGCGGATGATGTACCTACGCATTGAAGAAGATTAAATTTGATGATTCTAGGTTACTGGATGATGAAGATGCAAAATGTAGATTAAACAAAATAGAATGTATCAGAATATTTATTATATACTTCACTTATGTCGCATGAAATGTGGATTTTTTA
Source organism: Megastigmus dorsalis (assembly GCA_900490025.1). Lineage (NCBI taxonomy): Eukaryota > Metazoa > Arthropoda > Insecta > Hymenoptera > Megastigmidae > Megastigmus > Megastigmus dorsalis. Next base: position 83,072 of record UELU01141764.1, read on the forward strand.
ATTACTTTTTTATAATAAAGCTTTTCCTAATCTGATTCAAGATAAATTTTATTTTATTGATATGCGTTTTGTCAAAGTGTAAAAATAACTATAAATACTCCGTATACTTATAATACTAATTTTTGAAAAATGAAATAAAATAATACATTATAATATGAAGTATAATCTGAGATTCTATCAGAGATCTTATGAATTTTAAATTAAATTTTCTAAAAATTTTATTTATGCTATGAATAATTATAAATTAAACATACAAGTTTACTTATATAATGAAATAGGATTCACGTTTTTCAACTGTATAAGAACCAAATAAATTCCGATATATTATCATTCAAAAGTAGTTATAAGATTATTTTTAAGAAACCAGGTCATTCGAGAAGGTACAGATTAAAATTTTAAGACAAAGTACACTTTCGAATCTCTGAAAACAAGAACCCATATCATTATACCATAAGACTCAATTTATCCTGATTACAGCTATAAGGAAAGATACCTTCCATAACCTTTTCGTTCCTTTAACCATACAACTAAATTCTTTGAAACGAAAACAATGCTCAAGGTAATCCAGAATTTGATGAATATCTATTTCATAAAAAATATTTTTTATGTACTCAACAAGATTGTACTTGCTCACCAGTAATCAATACTTCGAAATCGGCGTAAAAAATGGTACAAGCGTGTTCGGCAAAGCGAAGAAGGAAAAACTACAAAAAAAATCCTAGTTTTTAGAAATCTTTGAAAGTACCGGCATAGAAAAGTCGTCTCATTTCCCCAGAGAACTTCTTATTTACTTTGTGCATAGGCTTGCACAACCCGCATAGTCAAAGAAATCGGGACAAATTCTTTTTTGCTCAACAACACAGCAGAAGCTCTCGGTTCCGCTTAAAAAGAATCGGTAAAAGTCACTCGTAACGGCTGTCGCGCGAACAATTCCACAGAGAGAGAGAGAGAGAGAGAGAGAGAACTCCGTATAACTCGACAATTCCGTACCTTCCAAGTGTGTCCTTCGAGAAATCCTCAACTACAGCAGCAGCAGCGGCAGCGGCGGTGGTGGTCTCAACCGTTGACGTCACAACAACCATCGTTAAATCCGTCTCTCATTGTACCCCGCTGTGTTGTTTTTTCTTATCTCCTGGACTACATCAGAAGCTGCACAAAGTGTCAGGTAATCCGGGGACTGTCAGCGATCCCTTGGTCACGTGTGTAATAACGACCTTGGTGACGCAATCTAACTTCCTAGGTCAGGTGTGTGTACGTGCCAGGTGAGTTCCTTTTTTTTCTCTTTTTTTTTCTTCGATTTTGCTGTATTCCCTTCGACAGATATAGGCCTGTACGCGGCGAGAAAACTAGTTCCGCTGCGCCACTTCGTCGCACTTGCACTGAACGCCCGATGAGGACGTGACACTTTTACCTTCCGTCCGAGTGGAGGCTTTTACACTTGATCGGCATTTTTCCGAACTTCAGACTTTGTTATATAAACGTCATGAGATTGCTTTTAGATTTGGTTTCTAATCGCTAGGATGTTTCAATGAATTAGAAATGTGGCTTTATACTAGAAATAAATTGTTGAATTCAGAGTGAACCAGTTTTTAGATAGATGTTGATACAGTGAGTATTTTCATGCGACATAATACGACATTTACCTCATAATAATTTTAATTACCGACAAGAATAGCATTTCTTGTCATCATCTGCAACGAATGAAGTGAAAAACATTATTGTAAGTTGCTGCATCAGAAATAATTAGAGGTTAACTGTCAATTATGTAATGCATTATTGTTAAGTAGGTTAACATTTATCAATTCAAAAAAACATATTTAACCCTTCTGAGCAATATTTAGGATAATTGTATTAATTAATCTTTGTCCAATTTTACCTTCATCTAATATTTATCAAAATTCTTTTAGATTTATAATATAACTCACAATAGATTTGTGTATGTTACTAGAAATTTCTAAAATAAAACTTTTGTATGCTAAATATAAAAGTACTGATTTTTAAATTAGTAAAAATAATTAAGTTATTGGTTTTTATTATCCAATAAGGTTTTGCTATTACCATACTTTATTACTTTGCAGAGGAAATCGTACTATTTTTTTACGAAGAATTCTTTCACCAGTATCTTTTACACTTCAAAAAATTTCATAAGAAATAGTAGAAATGTATGCATTGTAAACTTATAATAACAATTTTAGTGTATTGAAAGTATAAATCTACAAAATTTTTAGCTTCAACAATTTATGCTTAACAATTTGAGTGAAAATTATAATGTCTATTAACTATAATGTAATATTATTTATCATTCAGTATCCGATGGCACAGTAAATGACACTTTCCCTAATTGTAAAATACACTTGAACTGTGAATATATTTTAGTCAATAAAATATAGAAATTGCCAAAAGCATGTATTTAAAAAAAAGTTAATATTACTAAAATGTTCCAACTATTTTTAAAAAGTGATAAAACTGGAGATAATAACATTTTAAATTATAGACAATATTTAATTCGAAAATAATTGAATTCGTCAATACAATTCTCATGGTCGCCGATTACGTCAAATATTTATGTCCCATGGGCGTAAACTCACTTTCCACACTTCAATAAATTTCTAAACAATGTGCAATCGAATCTGCAAGCTGTGACACCAATCTCAAATCTTTTGATCACAACCCAATCAAAAAAAAAAAAAAATTCGTCGTTCAGGTTTGCAATCAAAAACTCGATACTAGCAGACGTCTATTTTCCTGTTTCGTCAAATCCACCAATAGTAACCCCAAAATCCATCAAACCCCTCGTTCAATAACCAAATCGAAAACAAATCTCACAGCACCACACAAGTTCGTAATCAACCAGAAGCACAATATCACACCGCCGAAACAATCCGTCAGAGCGAGAGCGAGCAAAGTTTCAAGTTTACGAGATCACTGGAAACGCGGGGCTTCTTCAAAGTCGAGCTGCAAGACCACGACTGCGGCTACGAGTCTCGTCGAGGAACGTTCACCTTCCTCTTTTTCCCGTCCTTCATCTCCTCCCTCTCGAGCGCGCGCAATTCACTCGCTGCTGCTGTTGCTGTTGCTGCTCTGGGTGAGCGTGCGCGCACGTGTCGTTGCGCTCGAGAGGCGCATTATATACGTAGGCGCGCATATATCGCTGCAATAGCAGCAGCAGCGGTAGTAGTAGCGGCAGCCCCCGCGATTCTCTTAAGTGAAGCTCTCTCTCTCTCCCTTTTGTCGTTCCTATTCAAAGTGTCGATGACAAAGGGAACGTGTGTATATTTTCCATTCTGTCTCTCAAGTCTCTTGAGTCTTGGTGTACAGGATATATATGTATATTAGAAAGAGAGAGAACGTGGATATATACGAGGGTATTTTTTTGGAGTGTCAGGGGCTGGTTGCGCGCTGAATTCTTTACTTTTCTTTTCTTCTCTTTTTTTTCAAGGTTAGAGATTTATATACGCGTGGATTTTGCTTTGGCTAGAGTGCCTTTGTTTGCCGGGTTTAGAGAGAGAATGGATCTTACACACTCTGCGAGTTTACTTTTGTCGAGCTTTTGTTTTGGACGCTTTTTCTATCGTGCTGCGGATGCTTACAGAAGCTTTGGTTCAAGTGAACTATGACTCGAATTAATTTTAACTTAAGGAAAATTAGTTTCTTTTTTCCACTATTTTATTGAATATCAGGCTAATTTAAAAGGAGTTGTAAAAATGTAGATTTGAATCGGATTCGAATTTCTTCACTAGTGAGAAATCAAAACCTTGCCGCTGCATAGTAAAGTCGTAGTAGGAAATACTCCTACGTCATTATTGACTAACAATAAATGTATGGTCATTTCGCTGTATCACTTTTCTTATGACTTAATAGTAGAAGAATATAACATTGAATGAATCTCATTCCGTTAAAAATATGCTAATGAATTGCAGCACATTTATAAAAATAGGTCAACAGTATCATAAAATATATAACACAAAATTATTATTGTTCTGACGTAAACCCATTTATAATTAATGATTTCTTATTATGAATATTGCGAAATAGCACATATTTTAATTACGTAAATTAAAACTAATCATAAAAGGATGTTTTCATGATTTTAAAGCTTTTAACAAAATTAAACCACAATCGTAATACTAATGAATTTTAAAAGTTAAATAAATATTGAAAATATAAAGGTACGTGTTTATTATTTTCAAAGGAAAAAGAGATTTTTTTATTTAACCCGTCAAGTCCGAGGATATAAAATCATTGATTAATCGTTCCAAAACTCATGTAGAAATTATTTTTCGCTAAGAATTAAAGAAATTTTGCTATAAAAATTTTTTCATCTTCTTTAGCTTTTTTTGTGATCTATATTAAGCTTAGGATAACTTTTGGCCTACACAAGAAAAGAAAAAGTTTATTAGGATCTGGTCTTTCGATTAATATTATGAAATTTTGAGATGATTGTATAAATACTCCAAAAAACTGAAAAATGTAAGTGGGTTCTGTAGCCCTTACGGTACTAACAGGTTAAGGGGAGCATAGTTACCAACAATTACCGTTTTATACTATTTTTTCTCAATTATGTAGTCCACAGAATCGGGCTCAACTTGCAAAATGATAAAATATTGAAAATACTTACTTTTCACTAAGAGAAAATATAAATCATTTGAAGCAAATTTAGTGAATAGTGAATTCATTCTTCGCTCATTTAAATATGTAAGTATGAAAGGCATCGGTCGGCATATTCTCAAATGTGAGAATTGATTCTCACTATTCTATTCTCGCTGATTCTACTCGGATTCTACTCGTAATTATAACTAGTTTATTGTTTGTAATTCTGACGAATATATTCGGATGAAATACCCAGCTGATCAATTAAGTTGGTTAATATTATACAGGAAAGGTTATTGCGCCATTTTGTAAAAAGGGGGTTGTTTAACATTAATATAAAAATTTCCTGTCAAACTTCAACTGCCATGATCACCTCCGATCATAATTATAAGGGCATACCTTTGCGGTATCATTGCAAAAAAAATCTAGAAAAAATTTTTTTCGAAAATTTTCACATTTTTTAAGTTTAAATCGACCATATTTTTTCTTCTTGAGGTTAAATCGTAATTCCGACTACGGATTCTGAAAGAGCGTGAAATTTCACGTCGGAATATATGAAAACAGAAGCTTTGTGTATTTATTTGAAGAACCGAGGGCTTCGTGAAGACTACGTTAACCTATTTCGAGGTGAACCTTTTAGAATCATTGTTATAGCTGATCGATTGGCACTATTGAATCATAAGTATTTCTAACTTTTAGCTAACTTTTATTAAAATAAACTCAACATTTATACTTTAATTATAATTTAATTTATTCTTTTCAAAAGAGTAAATCTGCTTATTTGCTCTTTTTGAAATTCGGGATTAAAATTTCTACTTTTAGAAAGTAGAAAATCTTTAATTTACTCTTTTGAAAAGAGTAAATCTCAATTTTACTCTTTTCAAAAGAGCGATTCTAGTTTTTTCTACTTTTGAAAAGGGAGAATCACAAAATTTCTACTTTTTTGCGCCAATTTTTACTCTTTAGGGTTTAGAGTGTAAGATAGTATGTAAGTTT
>UELU01141768.1:0-44637 GCA_900490025.1 Megastigmus dorsalis
TCTCTCTCTCTCTCTCTCTCTCTCGGCCGGGTGAAATTGCCCTCCGCGCGATCTCGTTAAAATCTTAGAAGGCGCGCGATCGACTGTCAAAGCGATAATCTATCCTTCGTCCACGGACGCCGCGTCCCGCAATCTTTTGAAACGTCAATATTTTATATTTCGTCTATTCCGTGTATTTGCTGTGCGCTGCAGCTCGAGTTTGTTATATACGCGATATGTATAATGCATAAACTGCGGAACATTGTTTCGGCCTCGAGTATATAAGTAAATATATATAGGATTTGTCCGGTGTACATATATGGGTTCGCCCGGAGCAATATGAAACTCGAGTTTATCAAACTGTTTTCCGCGCATCCCGAGTACCTCTATATACCCCCCCTTTTATTCGCATGTATGCATATACGTATAAAGTTGGGGGCATTGGCTAATATATACCTATACTGGCAGTGAAGAGGCGAAGGAGGCCGCGTAGCGGGGTAAAAGCGAAATTATTGATTCGTTCATATATACATATCTAAGCCGTATGCAAGACTGAAATATATACAGGGTCGAAGTGGCGCTCGTACTTCATTGTATAGTTTTTATATATAGGCTGAGTGCAACGCTTAGGAACACGAGGTGCACATTGTGTATGTGCGTGTGCGCGCGCGTTGTGTGTGTGTGTTTTGGTTCTGCAGGGTCAGCTGGTGCATCGCGCGAAGGAGGCTGCTCTATACCGCGCGATCGTACATCTGCGTAATATTCGCCTATCGGCTTCGTGGCATTGCACTGGCATTCTTAAGAGAGAGAGAGAGAGCGAATCGGCATGTACTATTTTTGGACGCAGCGATCAAATCGACCCCCTATATATATATATACGCGTGTATCGCGCGCGCGCGTGTGTGTGTGTGTGTTTGGCTGCTGGTGTGGGCCTCTCTCTACGCTCGTCATTCGATTACACGTTGATTCAATAAATAGTTGAGCGCGCGCGGCCTCCGATGCTCGATTCTCGCACTTGATTCGATTAAAACGCCATACGTATACGCGACTCCGATGAGATTTTTATTTTTTCAAACATTTTTTTTTGCCGCACTTTCATAAACATTTAGTATGCCTGGTTATTGGTTTTCTTTTACGTCGAGTTGCACGTCAGTTTACGTTGCGATGCTTTTAGCGGAATGATCTCGGTTTATCCAAGCCGAAGCAACAATATGCCGCGATATGCGTGATGTGCGTCATGCAGCAGCAGCAAGTGCAGCATCCCGATGCTCGTACTCGCAGATTGGCGCGATATCTCCGCGCGCTCTTGCTCCGTCGGTCGGTCGCGCGAACCCCGGAAGCCCGAGCAAAGTTCGCGGGGCTGCACGCATCGGTATATACAGTAATCGAGAACATGTGGAAATCGAATTGTAGATATCGCGCGGGTATCAAAAGTGCGAGAGAGAAGTGCGCGCACATGTTGCACGCGCGTGTGTTGCCATATAGACTCTCTATCTCTCTCTCTCTCTTTCTCTAGATTGCCAACTTAACGGATCGTCGCAGATCGAGCCTGCGCTAATTGCGTTAGGCCGCGGCAATTAGCGGATCGGAAAACTCGCGGCGCTCGGCGCGCCCGATGTTTCTCGTATATACCATACGTGTGTAGCTGTGCAGTGTGTGTGCTTTACCAAGGTGATTTGGGATTGAATCGAAGCCCGTGGAAAATCCCACTCGAAAGGATGGAAGGGGCTCTGAATTTTTCAAGTTGGAGTTCGCGTGTGCGGTACAAGCGGCGGCGAGTGGATCCGCAGCGAAAGTTCCGGAAAAGCTCTCTAGAGCGCGAATGAGCGAGTAGGAGATTTTGTCGGCTGAATTACGCGGAAGTTATATATAAGAGAGATGCAGGTCCGACATGCTAAGACACTGGTTTCGATTGTTTCGCGCTGCACAACTTACGGTGGGGGAAAAAGAGATGAAAAGTTTTTATCGATGTACTCCATACCGCCGCGCGCCCTTATACACATAACACATCCGCGGAATTCACTGAGATAAGGTCGCCGGTATACCGAGGAGAACAGTGAGAAATTGCTCTGCAGTTTCTTTCGGTTTCTCCTCCACTCGGGCAAACTCCGGGTTTTCGCACGGAAAGAATCATTCCTCTTTTATATATTCGAGAATAAAGCTCGATACAGCTTATTTCGATTCGCTTCTCGCCAAATCCGAGGGGACGCGCATTTGATTCAAAGTTTTAATTAGAACGATGAGAGACCGATTTATCTTGCTGTAAAATGATCAAAAGCGAGTCGGTGCTGAATCGACAGTTGTAAGAAGGTATAGAGAGTCCGATTATATTTCTCTCGAATGTAATAGCGATATACGTTTCCACGGTGTGTGCCAGGTCGTGGCTCCCCGGTATAACTTAGCCAGCGCTCCAAGTGAAAAAAGAGAATGCCTCGCATTTCTCTTCGGAGCTCGCTTAAATGCACTCGCGAACTGCGACCGTCCCACCCCGAAAACTGCAGAGACGCGACTTCTCACACACGCACGCACACACACAGAGACAGAGATACCCAAGTGTCGTCGGCTAATCATCTCGACTGGGTATAAGAGAGGGGCATAACACACACAAGACTCGCTGCACACTCGTTCTCTCTATCTCTCTCTCTCTCTCTCTCTTGTACTCGCGCGCGCGCTCCGTCCGAATAAAGAGAGGGGTAGCAGCAGCTAGCGCGTGCGACCAAGAGAAAGAGAGAGACACAGAGATAGAGAGAGAGAAGTAGGAGGTGGAGGAGGAGGAGGAGGAGGAGGAGGAGGAAGCCGGTGGCGATGGGCCGCTCGGTCGGTCGCTCGCGCGCGCTCTCTCTCTTTCGTTTATAAATCGCGCGAGGATGCTCGCCTAGTCTTGCACGTCCCGCGCGACTCGACGCTCTCTCCGGCTCCAGCGCGCACGACTCGTCCCTCTGCACTATAACTCTTTTGTATATATACATAGGCATCGCGGACGTTTTTTTTTTAGAGCGCGATCGATAGCTCGCGACGGAGCGACAGCAGCAGCAGCAGCAGCAGCAGAATCGCGCATATACTTGTCACGCGTGTTGTGTGTCCATAGGCCGATAATTGAATTAGCGCCGAATCAAATGTTGGTCGTATAGCGCGATCGGCGCGGCGTGTGCGGTCCGGCTTCTATAGTCAGCATGCAGACCAGCTGAGTTGCGGATCATCGACGTGCTCCAAAGGGTACTGCAGACACAAAGAGAGAGAGAGAGAGAGAGAGAGAGATAATAAAGGGAACCGCTAGTGGACCAGCCTCCCCGAGGCCTTTTCTAACGGATCCGCGCCGTGCCCTGCACCGCACCAGGTAAGCCCGACTCCGTGTCTAACGATCCTTAACTTCCTCTCTCCATGTATATGCATGTGTGTGTGTGTGTGAGAGAGAGAGCCACATGCACTTTGTGTGCATTAGCGCTGTACCAGCTGTTCTCTGTTCCCGTGCTGCAGTCTCTGCATATACCGATGTGCGTGATTCCAACCGCCCCGGCGCGCTATCGAACCTTCTATTCTAGCCTGATTTGAATTTGAAATGTATAGAAGGAAAGGTTAGGTCGCGATCGCGTGTACGTGCACACGTACCCTATACCTATATAGCTATTCTAATACGTATATGTAACGTAAGACGCGGAAAGGCGCGCGAGACGCTGTCCTACAAACTAATTGGCTTATTGTCGAAAGAAATCAAAGCGGATCGCCGTTCATCACTCCGCTGCTGCTGCTCCTCTCGTGCAGTGCAGTATATCTGTCTCTCTGTGTGTGCGTGTGTGTGTGTGTATTGTGTATGTTTGTATCGTGCGAGATACACGAGAGAGATTGAATTCGCGCTTTCGCAATGTACTTGTTATAGAGATACGCTCTTGCCGATCGCAACCTGTCAATTACGCGATGCATGTATGTGTATGTATATGTACGCGCGCAAGCGAGTCTAACGTCTAAATATAAAGAGATTCGCGTGGGGAAAATTCCTCGCTGTTGCCGCTGCTGATCATGTGTGCCTATCGTACTTGTAGGTACGCGTATCTCGCGGGCCGATCTTTTACCTCCGCCGCCAATTTTTATCAGAAATTCATGACCCGAACGCTGCTTTGTCTTTACTTACTCCTGATGCTTCTACTCCCTCTCTCTCTCTCTCTCTTTGCCAAACTTTTCTCCGGCATGCTAATTTTTTGCATGCATTGTATGCTAAACCTCTTCTTCTTCTTCTGCTTCCTCTTCTTCTTCCACCTCTTGTTCGCTGCCGCAGCAGCTTTTTATATGTATATGAAGCTCGAGAACATTTGGAGAACGGTCAAAGGTATGCGCGCGCCAAGCCGGGACGAAATTGCGCGGTTACGCGCGGCCCATGCATATGTTGAGTATATCAGACGTGGCTCGAATTTTTTTTTCCGCGTCGGTATACTTTGGTGATGAGTTTTGGGAAAAAACCCGCCGTGCTCGCGTATGCGGTATAACTTTGGGGTCTCGATATAGTATCGCCGATGACGATGTTTCGCATAAAGATTTTTTGATGATTTCTCCTTGGAAATTCTACACCTTTCAAGTTTTGTTCTTGCAATCGGCAAGAAGAGAATTCCCGTAAGAATTAAAGTATAAATTGCTATGAAAGATAGATGTCGGAAATCGATGCTATATCAATTAGAGTATAATAATATATAAAAGTATTAAATTGAAAAGAAAAAATTTGATCCACTTACTATCGGGGAAAGTAGAAAATTAATGACTTGTTAAACTTGTCGACATTCACTTATACATTTAATTAGTATGGAGAGATACATTTCACAAACCCTTTTTTTAACTTTCTCTTATTATAATAATAATAATAATATTGTTCGTTTCTTATGATAATTTAAAACTTCTCCTTGCCACCGCGGTTTCATATGCGTTAACTAAAAAATTTTCACTGCTCGCTTATATTTGTTCAACGTATATTTGACCCTAATGTATGTTGGCATATGCAAAAAAAAAGAATTACCGCAAGTCAAGATGTTTAAGCATCAGCGTAATCCCATTGTATAAAGAATAAGTGTGCGTATACGTACATACCGTACATGAACTATGCTTCAATGGGTTGAGCGCAAACGACTGACGGCTTCATTGTTAACGTATTTTTTTTTTTCTTTCACGAGTCGTAGAAGTAAAAAAGTTTTAATAGCGTGGGTTGAAGAATTATATAGACGTGCAGTCGAGTCCGGGGAGTTTTTAGGGCGATATAGACGCACACGAAAAAAAAAAAAGTTAAAAACAGGGGAAAACTGCAGTAACACTGCCCCCCGAGTATAACCGTTAACGCGCATCCTTATGACCAGATAAAAATTTTCACGACTGCATGTATCAGTTTTTTAGCGATTCAATTACGTTGACGTATACGCGCTGTGCGCTGCCAACGCGACGATATAAAAGTATGGAACCCGTTGCCGTTTTTCGCCGACACACCCGAGCGAACAGCTTAACAAAACAGCCTGCGTACAAGCATTAAAAACACAGACAGAGAGAGAGAGAGAGGGAGAGAGAGGGAGAGTCAAAAATTGAGGTTAAAACGATGCGATGTGTCGCGGCTCGTAGAGTGAATACGGCATTTCAATTTATAATCCAAATGATAAATAAACAAAAATATACCAATCGCGCGGTGTGGAAGCTCGAGAAAATATCGTAAACGCGTCGATGACGCCGACAGCGACGGTATATGCATATGTTTATAAACACGACGACGGCAGGTTTTTAATTTATTTTTCAATTCTAACGCATGCTCGATTCGCCGGAGCAAACAAAATCGAATACCTATATTTTTAGGCTACGAAAATAGCTCGGCATCTCGGAGAGCAGCAGCAGCAGTCGTAGTCACATACAAAGGAAAAGAAAATATTTGTCCGCTGCTGCAGGTATACACACGTATATATGTGCAAGTTCATTGCTACTTGACTTTCCTCTCTCTCTCTCTCTCTCTCTCTCTCTCTCTCTCTCTGGGGAGATCAATTATTTATTCTAATCCGGCGGCTTTATACAAAAGGGGGCGATAAAGTCCAATTAAAAAACAAGCTACTCCCGCGCGGCAGCTTACGTTATAACAATATATATCCACGCTAATTAGCGATAAATGCCGGTATAACGCGGTTTCTTACGACCATAGCGCAATTAGATTTAATTCGCTGTTCTGGTATGGCCGTTGCACGTGGTTTATATCTCAATGGCATTTACCGCCAATAATGTCAATGTTTAATATATGCGAGATATGCCTATGATGTTAAATTGCCTCGTAAAATTCATACTAAACGCAGCTAGTATACAATTCAGACTTGAACCCAGTTAGCTGGATTCCGCACCGGCTATATTATTATATCACGTTTTATAACGCAAAGATTACAATATGTACAATAGCGTATAATTATTTTAAAAATTGCAACCTGACTTTGTAAATGCCGCAACAAGGAAATGTATAAACACTTTGTATTATATAGCATAATAATCCCTTCAAGAGATTAAATCTGCTCTAATAAAATATAACGAAAAAAGAAAAGTAAAGATTGCTCGTACGCTGTTGTGATAACGATGTTCTTACGATAAAAGCTGAAGCAATAACTATCCGAAAGAATCAATCGTCACATGCAAGAGGAAAAGAATGTACTTTTTCTTTCTAATTAAAAAGAGACGACAAAGGGGAAAGGGATTCGTCTACTCGGTGAAAGTAACCTTTACGTATACACAAATAAAATTCTATTATACACCCACGGCACATATACGCCCAATGCGAATATTCTCACGCGCGTAAGTATACGAACAAAAAAATACGATATTTCAACCTCCGTCGAATTTCGAAATGCGTTTCTATAATATATAATATCCTCAAGAAAGCTTTTTTTCGTTCCGTCATTGCGAAACTATACGGGTTTTACGAGAGGCCGTAAACATCGGTCTGCCTCGCGCATATGAGAATACACCGATTCGCACAAAATTTCTCTCTCTCTCTCGTCGTATATACCCACGATTATAAGAATGAAACATATTACATTCGACCCGATTAATAAAATCCGAGCAAATATATAATAACAATGATAATACTTGAACAAGAGTCAATGGAGGCACTTGTCCATAGCTCGAGATTGTTTTTACGACTGGTCGCGTTTTATGCTTCGCGCTTATGTTATTCAACCTCTGGTCTCGCGCGCGCTCTACGCATGCCCACATTTTTACCAACAAACAAAAAATGACTTAACCCGCATTCGTATTCATCGCGCGGCTTATTCCTTGCACACGAATCACATTCGACGCTGCCTCGAGTCCGTGTTCACTTTTCCTCGAGAGTCGGGGTATTTAACGCTTCGCCACGCTACGCGTGTCCGATGCGCCGATAGACGCAGAGCTCGGGCGTTATCGTTTAAAACGAAGAGAAGCGCGAGTAATAGGAAGTCCGCGCTAGCTTACGATCGCGGAGAAAAAGAAGGAAGCTCTTATTCGCTCCGATGTTGCAGTGCTGCACGCGATCGCGAAAATTATCGATGATCCGCGCGCTTCTCCCTCTTCTTCGATCGCTTCTAAGGACTCATTTTTAAGCTTTTTTGCTCGATGGACACGCACACGGGATGTGTGCGCTGCACATATGCGATCAAACGATTAGATTGAGCGAGCGAGTCTCGTCATTGTTTTCCTCGCGGCGCGTCTATTCTTCCTCGCTGATGAGTTTTTCTCCAATTTTGACTCACCGCCGGGAACGCAATAACTGCGAGCCTCGACAATACCTCCGCTCTCCTCCGTATGCCTGTTTGTATTTTTAACGTTTATTATAACCCACGGCTACTTTTTGTTCGCGCCACGGTCTCCTGCACACACACACACACACACACACGCACACGTTCAGTTCATTCCGCACGACAGAATTTTCGCGAAAGTCATCTTGGACGGAGGAGAACGGTTTCGTTATCGTCCTTATCGCGGCGACCTTGGCTAAGACACCGGAGGGGGAGGAGGGAAGGTGGAGGGTAAAGAAGAGGAAAAAATCGTTGGATTTCGGAAAGATCCAAGGCTAGAAAGGGGCTGTTGTAGGGGAGAGGAGAGTCGAGAGTGAGAGAGAGAGAGAGAGAGAGAGAGTGTAGCAGAGAGTCGGTCGATTTACGTCGCCAGGCGTCGCGGCAATGTGCGCATGGCAAGACCGAATTCCACGCGCCGCCTTTCAAAGGATGAGAGCCGCCGCCACATTGCGAAACGACGTCGCCGCCGCCGCCGCCGCCGCCGCTGCTTCTGAGCTCAGAGCCGAGGCAATATATATAGGTCGAGCTGAAGGAGCAGCGCTTTATGTTATAGACCTCCCGCCCGTCGCGGCCGCGCATATTATACTTGACGAAAAACGCCGGCCGCGACGAGTTGAAGGGAATATATATATATAAGCATCGCGCTAGAGTCGTCCACTCGGTATAGTATAGTTCGGTAATGTACAGGTTTCTTATCGAGATATATATGCAATGGAAAGTGTCCGGTGAACTTATACTTTCGGAATAATCTGTGCGGGAGTGAAAGGGAATTTGAGGCGTTCGCTCGGCTCGCTTTTCGATCCTCGACTTTAGAAAAGGAGAGGCTAACGCTCGCGCGCTCTCGAGACAGCTCTTTCTCTTTTGCACACCTGTCATATGTATTACATATCCTCGATTACGCGACGATGTGTACATTTTCCAAATTCGTTCAACGGATCTCTCGCGCTCTGCGACTCTCTAAAATACAAGAAAACAGATAGAGAGAGCTGCTCTTGTATAAAGGACCATAGTAATAGTGACTTTTTCGAAAAGGGGAAGGTAGTCGCGCGGAATAGAAGGGGAATCCAATAGTCTGGGCCCGAGACGAAAACACTCTATTTTATGGTCGGCGGACTCGCCGCGGCTTTGTGTCATAATTCCGGTATATACGTATATACTATATAGACGAAGCTATTCGTCCGCTCGGGCACAACTCCTCGTATAATACTCATTTATGTCTTTGCAAAAATCCGAGAAGCCGTCGGCCGTCGCGAGCCAACCGTTTCCATTCCACTTACGCACACTCGTATATTCCACAAACATTTAACGATCGACCCATTACCAACGTTACACACGCCCGCGACTCCATTTCTCGTGGCATAGCGGCAGCTACCGATACTCGGCATTCTTCCCCGTAAGGCGGACACGCTCGCTTCGGATTTTCCCTGACAACGCGCAAAACTCGACTCCGCACGGCGACGCACGCGAGGACAGGGGGGGCCGATGAATTTTCGGTGGAGACGCATATTACACGGTCAATTAAACACACTCCCTTGGAGGAGACCGGGATGTGCGCCGCGCCTCTACTAAATCACGCACAATTGCCTTTCTGTTCGAGATTCCCCCGCTCGCGCGCAGTTATTAAGGCAATAATATTTTTTCCTCGCTCGTACCCTCGGCTCTACCGCCCGGCAGTTAATTTATTTTTACTGCTCTCTCTCTCTCTCTCTCTCTCTCTCTCTCTCTCTCTCCCTCTCACTCTTTATCTCGCTCGCAAGCGAGTGAAATTTAATTACGCGCGCGCGCCCATATGCATGTGTGTGTGTATCCTGGACGGTGGCTTCTGCATCTGAACAGACATATTTGCTCTCTCTCGCTCTCTGTATCTCTGAGTTATTAAGCGACTCAAGGTTCGCGCGCATTACGCGATATATATTTGCGTGTACGATAACGTAATACGCTCTTGAGCCGCGAGCCTGTGGATCTCGCGTGAGATCGGCTACGATTGGATTCTACGAAGCGGCGTCTTAAAAGTCCCCCCTGCACCTCCCGTCCCCGTTCATATAGCGAAAAATTCGCGATGTGTAAGTATATCCGCGTCAAACGCGGAGGAGCGTTCGCGAAGAGGCTCGCAACTCGCTTAGCTTTGTTCGAGAAGTCCGCGCTTATTAATAACAATTAGTCGAGGCTCGCGCGCGGCCTAGAATTCAGTGATCGCGCGCACTTGATGGAACTGGATGACGAAAGGATCTAACGTCGCGCTTATGCCGGCGCATACGCGACCAGTGAATCAGAACGCTATTACATGTATCTACGCGAATCTTCCACGATCCGGTGCATCGGAGTCGCGAGAGCCGTCGCTGCGTCACAGGATCAAGTGAAATCAGGGTGTGTGCGGCGCGCAAGAGCCATGTGTATATATATCTGTCAGCGGATCGATGCACGTGCGTGTACGTGTGTGTGTGTGTGTGTGTGTGTGTATGTCCCGCGGCGACAGCTTTGTTATTTTCAATGTATGCAAGGGGGGAGGCAGAGGCAATTAGGCGTCGGTGCAGCACTGCAGTCGTGTGTCAAGACGTAGCATCAATCGATGCGACGAAGAGAGAGAGAGAGAGAGAGAGAGAGAGAGAGAGACTTGCGAGCGGTTGGCATTTGACGAACTATTCAGATCCTATATACGGGGAAACTTTTTGCGCGCGCGGCTCCAGACTGACGCTTCTCCTCCTCTGACAGGCATCCGTTCCTCTATACTAATTTCATCCGAGATTTGCCCGATTGTTCGCTGCACTTTGTATATGTATATTTAATAACTGGTACATGATATATATATGGATCGATAAAAAACCAGCGCTCGAATACAGTGTGGTTTACTGTCGGTAAATATATAAATACAAATAATCGATGGCTTATATGATTTAATTTTATACAAACAAGTGCAAATTCCTTGAGACCATACTGAGCGTCGTATATTTGTATTTGATAAAGGTAAACGTCGATATGATTTATCAAGTATTCATTTCAAGAGATTACCGCGTATAGTCGGCATATTTATATTTATAAGAGATAATGACGTATTTGCAGCTCATAACGTGTATATTTCCGGTCTACCATTAGCGATTTTGTATCTATAATTTTCTAGCGATATAATAAAAAATACAGAAAACTCAATTTAAAATAATGAATTTAATAAAAACAGTAACACGAGTAGTTTTAGATGGGCACCCTTTTATCTCGTGGGAACAGTCTCTGGTGAAAAAACGATCGAGTTTCAGCTCAAACATCCGATATATATAATAACGAATAGGTGGCAAAAAAGCAAAAACAACTATAGACATTAATCAAACTGTCTATATTACATATTGTATAAATTATAAAGTATAAAAAAAAAAATACCGCGGATAAAAACGCGCGGAAACTTTGGCGCTCGCTGCCCTGACGAAAACAAGCCCCCATAATTGCGAAAGCATCCCGTGGACGCGACGCGGCCTCCGCAGAAAAAGGGAAGTCGCCAGAGAGAGGCTCTCGCACCGGAGATTAATTGAGCCACGCATACGCGCAAAGATACATGTGCTTGTACCGGCATCACGGACTCCAGAGGGAGAGAGAGAGAGACGCATCAGCCGCGCAAATTGATCGCGTCAGCCGTCGGTATGCGTTTCGTCGTCTTTGACACATATATGGGTCCGATATACGCGCGGCCTCCTCTCTCCCGACTATAATACCGTTCCTCGTCCGCGTGTCCAGGTGTCAAGCGCCAGTCCCTCAAACTTCACCTACATATCCACCGGCTGTACAACACCGCTCCGGTGTGTGAGCGAGCTGAATCGCCTATACAGTCGCGACGAAGTGCATTTTTAAAAAAGGGAACGCTGAGCTCGCGCAAACTGAAACGCGATATCCCCTCGATGTAATATCGAGGCTTGTATTATGGTCCTCTATCTTTCTCTATCGTCGTCCCGCTCAGCGAGTCGACTTTCATCCCGCACGTGTATATGTATAGGGAAACGAACGGGCGAGCGCCGAGCGATAAGGACCAAACACACTCGAGACCCTTTCGCTACGCTGCGAAAATGCGCGACGATGGCGCAAGGAGCTGTTTATTGAGTCAGCACCAGCAGCAGCAGCAGCGGCAGCGGCAGGGCGACGAGGTGAGCGTATGCGTGTGCGTGCGTAGGCGCGAGCGGGAGAGGCTCAAATATGCGGCGGCGCGTCGCTGATAAAAAGCGCTCGGGTCATCGGCTTTCTCTCTCTCTCTCTCTCTCTCTCTCTCTTTCTCTCCTGGGGGCAATACAGTTCTGATTACACGCGCGCCAAGTACTTATACGATATATCCCGCGTCGCTCTGCGGCTGTTTGCGAGCTGATGTTTAGCGCGCGCTGCCATTGTTTTGACGCCTGCACGCCAGCTCTCTCTCTCTCTCTGGCTCTGTTTTCTGGGTATAATGCCGGCCGGCAGAGATGCTGGGGAAGTTAGGCGTTGACGGGGCGCTTTTTGGCTTCTAATCTCTCGCGCAGCTCTCGGCCGACGCTACGCTGCTGGACGTGTCTGTATACTTACGTGCCAAGTGAAATTGATATAATTAGGTTAAATCCCCTTAAGCGGCGATTGTTCGTGTGTCTCTGTGTATTACTCGCGTTGGGCTTTGTACACTTTATTATTGCGGCTCTGCACCTCTGCCTTTTTTTTTTCTCCTCGCATTCAGATAAGCCAAAGTGCGAGCGCGTGATTTATAATATTACGTTTGCGGTAAAAATGAAGTTGTAACGCGCGCCTCTGTACGCTATACGTATACGTTTACAGCGATAAATTTAAAGCGCGAAGGTGCAAAGCTGTTCTGCAAAAGTTAAGAGTGAGAAAATGTTCTTTCGCGCGACGCGTAATTTATCCTGTAATTTGAAATTAATGCGGCGCAGAAGTTGCTCAACATTTCTTTCGTTAATATATCTCTAATTCTTAAGAGACAGACGTACCACCGAACTGCACTGAGGTAATGATGTATAAAATGGAAGTAAATGGAAGTAAATAGAAGTTCAGATTTGGACCTTTTTCTCCGATATAATTAAATAGTCCAGTAATGAGAATTTTTCCCTTATCAACTATAGTAGAGCATCGGTAATTCATCTGAGGAAATACATATTCTACGATGTATTTTCGAAATGATGTGAAAACTTAAAAAGCTGGGTAAAATAATGTAAGGCAATTAAATAGCAATAGTTGAGAGTAATATTTGTGTTTATATTTTCGATTGAAAACTACTTATCTTATAGTTTTAAAGCTTTTCTTTTCAATTTGAATATACTAAACATTATTATTAAAGAGCCTCATAATCCATAAATTAATTAATATATATCAATAATGTAGGTGTATCAAAATAATATCTACGGGGAATATTTTGCAAACATATTGGACATTGCTATCGGCAAGCTTTGAGGACCATGTTGATAACATATTTTAGCAAGTATTTCCAACGTTGCGGAATAATTGCACTAGAGCTCACAATCCAACATTTCGTTTTAGTTTATTTTTAACCTTTTTATTTTATTTTTTACTATAATAAAATAGTCAAGCTATATTATTTATGTGACGAAAAAGTGCATATATTAAAATTAATATATGTTTATTTATACATTAAGAGCTACATTTATGATTATCAATCGCGTATACTCAAATTAACTCAAGTACAATATACTACTATATTACATTTAAAATATTCTATTATTTACGTATCGTTTCTAAATAAGCTTATTCACATTTGATTTCAATTTCTTCTATGTTTTACTGCGAAGACTTTTTTTCTAACTTCCGATGTCCAATATGGGAAGCTGTCGTGATTCCAAATCAGCTAGATGTTACAGTTAAAACTAAAAAAAAAAGAATATTATGGACTGGTCAAATATGAACTAATAAACAATGTAAGAAGCGATAATTTAACTTCGATTGAAAAACAGAACATATTAGAAACAGAATAGCGTGATATTTATGAATCTAGAATTTTTTTAAATTCGTTATCTAGTCAATTGATAAATAATTATTCAACAATATAGACAAATTTGAGTATTTTGAATTATTAATTTTAAGCATTATACAATAAACATATGTGAGTTTTAGCGAATATGGAAAAAATTAATAAATAGCCAGTTTTAAGCAAGTGCAGGAGACACTCTTATATCCCGGCAAGATATTCAAAATATTAAATCGACAAACCAGCCTAGGTGAGTTGTCGCAGCTTCAGAAGCTATTATGTATTTTTCTAATGTTAATACTCTGGACTCTCGAGTAAAGTGTGATCCTGAAACAGAAAATACTAATACCACGCACAACTGGTTCGATAGTCAACTATTCAAAACCAATATTGTGGGTAAGACGAAATTTGTATATACGATACAAAAGTTTAGAATTTCAGTACCAGACAAAATCATTTTAAACCAAAACTTGTGGAAATAAAATGATTCAACTTATCTGATACGGTATTGCATGCATACAATTCAAATAATATTACATTACATTATTTTCGTTTAAATTTCTATTTATATACTTTGCAAACTTTTTTATTTGTGTGTTTTGATCAAAATCGAACATTGACTCAGATTAATTTCGTATGTATACGTAATAATGTGATGTTTGTATTGCATTGAATTCTTTGTATTTCTGTTAAATTAAACTTATGGTTCAAATCAAATTTTCTTTAATATAAGTGAAAGTCATCTTTTCCGATAAATTGAATCATTTTATTTAACTTTGAATAGTTGACTATCGAACCAATTGTGCATAAGAAAAAAAGGTTTGCGGTATTTTTATTTTCTATTTCAGGATCGCCTGTACTCAAGAGTCCGGAGTATTAACGTTGGAAGAAAACAGAATAGCTTCTGAAGCAGCGACAACTCACCTAGGCTGGTTTTTCGATTTAATATTTTGAATATCTTGGCAGGATATAAGAGAGTCTCCTGTACCTGTTTAAAAGCTAAAAATGCAGCAAGTATTGAGTCTATTTATTAATTTTTTCCATTAGAAAACTCACATACTTCTCTTGTATAATACTTAAAATTAAGTATCAGAATAATTATTTATCATTTCATTAGTTCAAGAATTTAAAAAAAATTCTTTTTCTGTTTTTCAATTGAAGTTAAATTATCGCTTCTTACATTTTTCATTACTTCATACTTGACCAGTCCATAATATTCTTTTTTTTTATACTCTCAACTGTACCATCGAGCTGATTTGGAATTACCACAGCTACCCATATTGTACATCGGAAGTTATAAAAAGTCTTCGCATTAAAGCATGGAAGAAATTGATATCAAATGTGAATAACCTTAGTTAGAAACGATATGTAAATAATAGAATATTCTAATGAAATAGCATCTATTATACTAAAGAATAAAATAAAAATGGTGAAAAATAAACTGAAAAAATGCCGATCCAACATATTGCCAAAACAGTGCCCAAATTTTAGCTTCCGTGTTGGTAACCTATTGGATCCGTATGGCTATTACTATTAGCAAAATGTTGGATGGCAAACTTTATCGCAATTGTTCCGCAATGCAGGAAATACTTGCTGCAACATGTTGTCAATATGGTTCCCAAAGCTTGCCGATAGAAATGTCCAATATGTTCGCAAAACTTTTCCCACAGATGCAATTTTTACGCGGGTATATACTTTACGTCTCCGTCTGCAACTTGTTGTTTCGGCACTCAACATGTGGTCATTTCAATTCGAATCTAATTTCCTCAAAATTAAACGCGTGGTTCATATTTAAAAATCGAGCAGCTTCTCTACAGCGCAATTACCGATAAGCGAACTTTATCATCGAGCAACTGCTTCTCAAGGTTCGAGTGCGAAAAATTTATCGTCCCGCGGAATCTTTGGCGAGAAGAGCCAGATTGAGTAACGCAGCGAGTTAATTGCTTATCGAGCATAATCTTTTCCGCAAACACTTTCTCAAATTTACTGCTTTGATAAGTACAAGAGATGCCGGCGCTGTTCCCCGCTTACGCGGCGGTGGCCTCGCGAAAGTTTGCAATTTCATAAAGTCGCCCCGATTATCAGGCCCTGATAATTTCGCTTTTTCACAACGGCGCTCCAAATTAATATCCCCCCCACCCGAATTACACGTCGAAGCGTGTTCCCTTTCACTGCGAGCCACGGACGCGTTAAAAATTCGGAAGCTGCCACTCGCGCACACACACACACACACACACACACCGATAGACACGTACACGGTTTATCGTGCCAACTGCAACAAGTATTACGCTACTCGGTGCGCGCACGATCGCTCCGAATCGCCTCGTCCGTCTCGTTTCTTTTCTTTCGTTCGCTGCATACTGCGCGCACACACACACACACTTAGCTCGTCGACGCGCGACTCTTTCTTTTCTCTGTCTCTGTCTCTCTATCTCTCTCGCTGCTCGACGCTGTTGCTACTATACACGAGCTCCGTGCGAACAATTCATTAAATACTGTATCGAATTAAGCGAAGACGATCAATAAAGCGGCGCTATGGGCTGTTTTATCGGAAAGCAATTACGGCCCGTCGAGCCTGTATTTAATAAGAGAAAAGAAAAAATACCATCGACGACGATGCAAAAGCTAGTCGACCGTGCGCCGCGGAACATTATTTTAGTATGTAGACTCTTCCAAAACCATTTCCACCTATATAGTTCAGCGCTCCTCCTGCACGCACCCATACGTATATATATATATATACATATATTTCAATCCGCGTACGTAATACTATACACGTGTATCGTGGACTATATTAATGTTGGTGAAGAGCGAGGAGAACAAGGGCATAAACAGAGGCGTAAACTTTTGATTGCAGAACACAGCCGGACATGACAGTGATTACGATCACACCCTGGCTAGGGGCTATAGTGGGGATACTCGTCGCCGGTTTTGCGACTGCCTATCCGTCTCTCGATCAATACTCGGAGCGAAATCACTATCGAATACCGCGCTACGCCAGCGAGGACCCGGCGAGCCGTCAAGGCGCACCGGCACCGCACGACGTCGCTCTCGATAAACAAATAGCCGACAAGTGGCCAGCCCTCGGGACTGACTTCGCCACCGGTAAGTTCTCCTGCTGCGCTGCTTGCGCGTATTAAACATCTCTCTCTCTCTCTCTCTCTCTCTCTCTCTCTCTCTCTCTCTCTAGAAAACGTCATTGGAACATTTTTTTGTCGTTCAGATGGCGTGGAAAAGTCATACGGAGTCGACTGGTCAGAGATAAAGGACGATCCGGTCTGGGGATACGTGGCCTACGCAGTCGAGCCGGAAAACAGTCTGACCGAGGGGACAGAGATTAATAAAGAAGAAGATGATAAAGCTACCGCGGAGGAGGAGAAAAAGAAGAAGGAAGCGTTGGATAGGCAAAGAGTTCACGAGCTGCAGGTCGGCTGCGAGGGCTTCGAAAGTAATCCGCCGCAGAAGAGGTCAAGTGTCTCCCTAGGAAATGACGCTTCCGCCGAGAGGAAGGAGAACAGAGAACAAACTGGAGCGGTTATGTCCATTCAAGAACTGTTGAAACTCTGGGGAATCGACACTTTGAAGGAGAATCTGACGGCACGCCCGCGGAGAGGAGACATCGAAGTTACGTCCAAGCGTGCGGAACGCGGAGATCTGCCCGCCTCCTTACTCTACAGCGATTCGCTGGTCGCGCAGAGCAGGAAGAAACGCGAGACGGGACGCAAGCTGCTCTGGGCTCACGAGTCCGAGGATAAGCCCAAGGATATATGGGGCTTTGACGAGGACGACGGTTTGCTGATGAGCGATCAACCCAGTGACGAGGACAGCCAGCAGCGGACCATTGACCAAGAGCGAGAACAGATCAAGAGAGTCAACCATCACAAGAAATACCATCACGATGCTCCGAGTCCCGATGACGACCAAATGAGAAGGATGCAGGAGAGGCAGAGGTTGGAGGATGAGCGTCGTAGACAGTGGGAGGACCAGCAGCGCAGGACTCCGGAGGATGAGCGTCGCAGACAGTGGGAGGACCAGCAGCGCAGGACTCCGGAGGATGAGCGTCGCAGACAGTGGGAGGACCAGCAGCGCAGGACTCCGGAGGATGAGCGTCGCAGACAGTGGGAGGACCAGCAGCGGAGAATTCCGGAGGATGAAAGGCGCAGACAGCGGGATGAACAGGAGCGCCGGAGAATCGAGGACGAGCGCCGACGAGGCAATATTCCGAACAATCTATCGAATCGACGCGACGAGAGCACAAAAGTCGCCCCTGGAACGAACGAAAATGACTCCTACGAGGCCAGACTGAGAGAATGGCAGAGAAAGAAGGACGAGCACGATAGATTAGTCCGCCAGCGGGAGAACAATAGGAGTCAGACTAATAACGGAAAAAGTCCCGATGAATTGGAGAAGGACGAAAAATTGCAGGATTACATTAGGAGAAATACTCCGATAGTGGTTGGCAATCGAGAAGACAATAATCGTCCCCAGCAACCACCAGCCTACCTCAGACAAAGAAGACCACTAGACCCAGTGAACAGAACCGATGATAGGAGACCACCAGCCAGGGAGGTCGAAGCCAGCCCCGAGGAGAATCGCAAACGCGTGGAGGACGAGAGGAAACATCGTCTCCCTCAAGGAGGTCGATACGAAGAACAGCTGCGCAGGAGGGCCGAGGCGAACCGGAGACGACTTGACGAGGAGAGACGATCGCGACAGCAAGGAAATCGACCGAGTACCGAGGCCCCGCGGACTCGCGAAAATGACGAAGTCAGAAGGGCCGAACTTGATCGGCGCCAACAGGAGGAGGAACGTCGGAAACAACTCGATGAAGAGAGACGATTACGACCGCATAACAATCGACAACCTACCGAAGATCCGCGAAATCGTGAAAACGACGGTGTCAAAAGGGTTGAACCTGAACGACGTGAACCGGAGGAGCAAAGGAGACGAAATGACGAAGAGAGACGGGTAAGACCGTACGGAAACCGGCCAACTACCGAGGACCCGCGGATGCGCGAAAATGAAGAGGTCAGACGAGCCGAGCTTGAGCGACGTTCACAAGAGGAGCAAAGGAGACGATTAAGACCATACGGCAACCGGCCAACTACCGAAGATCCACGGATTCGCGAAAACGAGGAAGCCAGAAGAAAACAAGGAGTTGATCCAGGCAGAAGGTATGAGGAGCAGAGACATCGTAAGGATCCCGGAGTGAACCCCAATGAGACACGCTACGTAGGTCCAAGTCAAGACCGGAATAGATACCAGACACATCGAACAAGGCCAGAATCTAGCGGAATTCATGGTAGACCTCAGCCACCCACGAGCGGCAGTCAGTACGATGACCTCCACCAACGACCTGTTCCACCCGACCAGAGTTTTGCCGGTACCGAGGAAGTCAGGACCAGACATCGTATCCAACCAAACGATCGAACTCGGAAGCGACCTATTGGACAAGAAAATGGACGAGAGACGAGTGGGGCTAACCGACCACTGACCACAGCACCCAGGCCTCGAGAGGGTGAGGAACGATCGGCTCCTGAGACACCTGTTGAGACCGAAACCAGACTAAGGCAGGAGGAGCTGAAACGGAGAGAAGAAGAACAGCAACGAGTACTAGATGAGTTGAAACTGAGGGAAGAGGAGGAGGGACGGAGAGAAGAAGAGCTGAAAAGGAGAGAAGAGGTGGAGAAACTGAGAGAGGAGGAGGAGATACGGAGAGAGGAGGAGTTGAGCAGACGAAAAGTGGAGGAGGAGGCTCGCGCAGAAGAGGAGGAGAGAAGGAGGCAGGAATCGGCCCGACGTACCACCACCAGCACCACAGAAAGGAACAGACCCCGAGTCCCTTCTAGACAAAGAGATAACGACGAGGTGAAGACAAGGACACGAGTTATCAGTCAACACGGTCCAGATCAAAGAAGGTATGCCTAGGGAATTTAACTGCGAATGCAAAAAAAGTGTAAACTGCTCAACTACGCTTAAATCAATGGGTTTCCCGCTGACTTTCAGATATCTGGATCTGAGGAACCACGGAAACGACACCTCGAGGCAAACGGGCGGAAGGCAGGGGACGCGGGAGAACGAGGAGAGTATGAGGCGGGTGCAGGCTTTGCCGGTGCAGGCGATGATAATAATTCGCCCGTCCGGCGCCAACAACACCACCGCTAACAGCAGCAGCAGCAGCGGCGGCGGCGGCAGAGGCACTCCACCACTGTTAACTCCGAGGCTGGCCGATGGGGATGGAGAAATCGATTATACGGTGAGCAAGCGCCACTAGCACCACTACGGCGAACCGAATTGTCAAAAGCTCTCTCTCTCTCTCTCTCTCTCTCTATCTCTCTCTATCTCTCTCTCTCTTGCACCTCTGTACACGCAGCGCGTAGCAATGCGCGAGCAAATTTGCACTCGGTATTGCGCACGAGGAATCGGGAGGTATGTACATAGACGTCAGAGTGATGAGAGAGAGAGAGAGAGAGAGAAACGTGGAATTTAAAGCTGCTCAATACAAGATTGCCAACTTTTAGCTTGTTTCGCGCGCCACGATCTGGCACAGCCAATTAAACCGACTAATTTGCCACTAAAAAAAAACAACGTGATTGAGAGCTGAATGTATACCGTGAAAGCTGTAGTTTCTCAAAAAGCCTCTGTTACTGATCAATGTCAAATAAATGTTATTGTTCTTCATTTGTTACTATAAAAATGGAATATCAAAATTCTAAAATAATAAAAACCAAGCAAAATTATATTAAATGTGAGTGTGTGTTGATCAGAATGTACGGCTTTCGCGTTATTGGCCGGTTAAATTGGAATCTAGGTGATGCGGCAGGAAGAAAAAGAACAGGAACAGTCTATATCAGAACGAGTGCTTCCTCTTTCTGAGATATTCCTGTTCTTTTGATGATGGCCCACCAAATTGTCTAATCGCATTGCAATATATGTCAAAAGCGAATTCTGAAGCATATTTATAGAAGTATTCGTTGTTGGTTGCAGGGTCTGAGTCCATTCAGGAGGGGACCGGAGGCCTCGAGATTTCCCGCCCCACCCACGCCACGACCACCGGTCGAGAGCCCCAAGTCCTGCGTCTGGGCCATCGTGATCTGCTGCAAGGAACAGCGTAACGTGGAGCGACTGAGGCGCTGCTTCGACGCTACCGATTGTCCCGGAGGCATGTGGGACAGCAATCGCTGCCACGCGGATAAGGTCAAAGCTGCCAATAACGAGATCATGCAGTTCTACCTGAGGGGCCAGCTAAACTAATAAGCCTTAAATATATACCACATTGGCCGCTGGCTAAATTGCTGCCGAGTCGAGGTCGAAGGACTAAGACGGGGAGGAAGTATGCCTGTAGGCGAAACTTTCGTGCCGACGCGATATCTCTAGGATAAATGTTTTTCTTCTTCTTCTTTTTTCTTTTCTTTTCTTTTCTTTTCTTTTCTTTTATTTTACGTAACGCGCCCGAGTTGTGTCTGCATGGAATTTTACTAATTTCTTGGCTCGAGGGGGGGATGGAGATTATACTGGCTTTTAATAAAAGTTCATTATTTTAATCGAAAAAGTTAATGCGAATTAAGTAATTAAAATTCAGCGTAACGGCATACATACGCGAATGATGTTTAATGCGGTGAAAGCCGCGGATAAAGGATTCATGAGTTTCCAATCATGCATTTTTTAACAGCTCCTCCGACACAGGAGATTTCGTCATTGTTTGAAACTTGAATTTATTCGACTCTGTGAATTTGCAAATCGAACGCAAATATTTCGATTTTATTAATTCACACTCGTAAATTGTATAACTGCCCATTGACAGGTCTATAATAATGACGTTTTACGATTTGCAGATGCAAAAGACAAAGGATCTCTTTTTAAAATTCAGTATTTCGCTCCCCTTCAATTCAATTGTATTATTTTCGCAGTATTTGATACCAGTATACGTAGGTATACTATACCATACGAAGTCTAACGATAATTAGTATTTACTTAGTAGTGTAAAGTATAACTAGCGAATATATATAGGTATACGCGGACTAAACGATTTTGTATGAATAAATTGCACATTACACTCTACGAAAGCATACGTATATATATAACATTCGCAATTATGCAAGTGCCACTAATTGTAAGATAAAGTGAAGAAAAAAAAGTTCGTACACGGCGAGTATATTTTGTATAATAAAAAACCTATCAATTAATAATAATAAAAAAAAAACTGCATTTGTGGAGCGCATTTATTTAGCCATATACATATACCTATATACGGTTAAAGGCTTCGTACATCGAAAATTCTTAATTAAATATTAAATATATACAAATACGTTAATAGAGCTGTGGGCGCAGCGGGCTGGAAGAAAATAAAACGAGAATGTATATGCAGGATTCCGGGTGATGTGGGATCTGTGGGCTAAAAGCGCGATAACATTTACGTGGGAATTTATCGCCGCCCCCCACCCCCCTTGTTATAACCATGAGTCGCCGTCAGCGATTTGACTCTTTAATACCGGCCGTCCACATAACTCACCGCACCCAACCAAACACCGATCTTTGCACTGTACTCACACAAACGCACACACAAACATATATATATATATATATATATATATATATACGCACCATATTAATATCGAACGCAATGCAAAATATCGTGCCAGTGTCCGCTATATGCATTATACGCGACCGTTTATAATTAGAAAGAAGGGCCGCGCGCGTTCGGTCCGACACTCGCGAATACATATCAGCTTGTTGCATCTGTAGCTGGTGCTGTCGTCGACGGCGGCATTCAAGCCCAGCTCGCTCGCATTGTATACAACGACAACAACGTGTCGTCGTGTTTGTGTGCAGAGGGAGAGAGCGACACACATTTTACGCTCTGCCGCGACACTCCTGCCCCGCCACCTTATCTATTCCGCAAACTTTGCATTATACGACGTTGTACGGCTGTTTATAGGGGTTTTTCGCTCCCCCGCTCGGTCGCGCTCGCGCGCCCCCCCGACGAGCTGCTGCGCTCTATGCACACGACGGAGCGGCTGGAGAGGCTCGCGGCCCGCGTCTATGCAAGAAAGATGCGAGAGTAGAGCTCGCGGATCATTGGGTTTTTATTCGCTCGGTATACAGAGTGAGCGAGAGAGTGAGTGAGAGAGAGGAGGTGGGGGTATAAGGAGCAGTGCCAAAACGCAACAGGCGTCAGTCGCGCGCAGAGTGCACTCTCTCTCTCTCTCTCTCTCTCTCTCGTCTCTCTCTCTGTCTGTGCGAGGGCGAGGGTGAGAGGGAGAGAGCAACTGCAGTAACCGGCGGAAATCGAACGCGGCTTTGAAATGAAGCATCGGCATATTCTCGCCCTCTTTGCAGAGCCTTTGTGCTCCCTCAGAGGGAATGGAGAAGAAGAAGAAGAAGCTGCACTCGAGCGTCAGGTGTTGGCCATTAGCGGAATACCGAGCTACAGGTATCCTCGGTTAAGAAAGAAGAAGGAAGACGGTACAGAGACAGAGAGAGAATTC
Source organism: Megastigmus dorsalis (assembly GCA_900490025.1). Lineage (NCBI taxonomy): Eukaryota > Metazoa > Arthropoda > Insecta > Hymenoptera > Megastigmidae > Megastigmus > Megastigmus dorsalis. The sequence goes on from UELU01141768.1 coordinate 23,181, forward strand.
AGTCTCTGTGACGTACGCGCGCGCGCGCGTGTGTGCGTGTGTGTGCGGGTGTGGGTGTGGGGTGGGTGTTGCATCAGGAGCAGGAGGAGTAGCTGCACACTTACCGTCGCTGCGCTGAGCGCTGGCCCTCTTATCGCCCTTTCCCATATTTCCTTCTTCTAGCGGCGGCGACTGGTGGGTGCTATAGCGGTGCTGGTGGTGCTGGCGGTGCTGCTGCTGCTATACGGCGCCTACAGCTACGACTCCCTCCTCTCGTTCCTTGGCTCTCTCTCTCTCTCTCTCCCTCTGGCTGCTCCGCTGCTTCTCTGCGCCTCTCTCTGAAACTCAATTTCGCCTCGTTACTGACTTCTCTCTCTCTCTCTCACTGACTCTCTCACTCGCTCACCCCCTTACACATCGTCGTATCGCGACGAGGCTTAATGCGATTTTAAGTACCGCTGCTGCTTCTCCGCGACTATATGTATACGCGTGTATCCCTCGCTTTTTTCACTCTCTCTCTATGCTTCCCTTTTATCGTCATCCTATGCACACACACACACACACACACACACACACGGGGCGCCGAGCCATGCACAGACTTTGATTTTCATTACTTTAACGACACGGTATAACTACTGCACTCCCCCACCGGTTTCCTATCTCTCGATTAATCCGCCAACTCGGAGAGCAATGCAAATCGAATGGGCTGCTACTGCTACTGCTCGTGGAAAATTAAATGTCCCGGCGAAAAGAGCCGTCGTCGCTCCTGCTACTACTACTACTACTACTACTACTACTACTACTACTACTATACTATTGCTGATCTTTCGTGCCGCTCTGGATATCTCACGAGGGATCCATTAATTAATCCCTCTATAGGCAACACCTCTCTCGCTCACTCCGATCTCTCTGACACACACGCGCCCACACACACACACACACACACACACACACACCCTAAAAGGACTGGTATATGGTATAGTACCTTTCGGCCGCAGCTCGTTGTGTCTTCCCGACGGGATTATATCGCCTGCGGGATTATCGGCGGCACGGGGATGCTTTAAGCTCTTCGACAATAAACTCGCGTGCGTATAATACTACATGTATATATGTATACTCTCTCGCTCTCTCTCTCTCTCTCTCTCTTTATGCTCTGCCTTCACTCGGGCCGGGAAATTGCTTCTCGCTTTTTGCGCCTCTCTCTCTCTCTCTCTCTCTCACTCTCTCTCTCTGTCTCTCTGTCTCTCTGTATTTCCAATTTGCCAAAGAGAATTTTTAACCGTACATCCATCGGTATCCTCCGCCTCCCTTCCCCCTACCTCTATCACTTTCTATTTCGTTTGATTAATTGTATATAGCGGGATCCTATGGGTATGTGCATATAGGAGCTTTTCAATTATTCAATGTTCCGTAGGTCGTTAAAATACCTGCGAGGACGAAAGAGGCAAAGAGAGGCAGAGAGAGAGAGAGAGAGAGAGATGGAAAGGAAGAAAAAAAACGAGAAACAGTCTTATCGCAGCTCACGTCTCTCTCGCGCGAGTTACGATTTACGAGCTTTTATCGCTCTGAAGCCCGCGGCTACTCCGGAGCTACACAAATTACGTCGGACAGCGAGCAGAAGCGGTCTCCCCTCTCTCTCTCTCTCTCTTTCTCTCTAGATCCCCCGAACTCTCTGTTCTCCTCTCCTTGCGGTCATCAGCGGAACACCACGTTACAATTGTTCCCCCCGCCAAAAAATCAAGTCCGTGTCGAGTACCAGAGAAAGAGCGAGAAAGGAAGAGAGGGAAAGAGAGAGAGAGAGAGAGAGAAAGAGAGTGGAGAGACTCACCTGCAGGTGTGCAGCCGTCAGTTGCTCATCAAGATCAGGAGATCGTGGCTACTGGGGCGAAGCAGAAGCAGCGCCAGCGGCTGCAGGACGAGGACCATCAACGGCGGCATGATCTTCTACCCCCAGCTACGTCCCTTTGGCCGGTGAGGAGGAGAAGGACACGGTCGAGCATCCACCTCGTCCTCTGGCTTCTTCTTCTTCTTCTTCTTGTTCTTCTTCTTGTTCCCCCTTATCGGACTGCCATTCGGGATGGTACAAGTGGATAGGCCTGCCAGGAAGAGACGAGGAGCGCGTCGCGACCCGCAGGACACCCTCTTTGTTTCGGCCAGCCCGAGGGAGCGAGACCGACTGAGGTTGCCTGTATCGTCGTCTGTGTGCGTGGAGCCGCCACCGCCGCCGCCGCCGCCGCCGCCGCCACCGCCGCTGCTACCGACGACGTGCAACGTCCTGCCCAAAGCGAGTCCTGCGCGCAACGCGGCCGCAGGAGCCGCTTCGATATACATATACGTGTATTCCTATCTCCCTCTTTCTCTCTCTCTCTCTCTCTCTCTCTCTCTCTCTCTCTCTTTCCCTCTCGCCAGAGCTACGCGAACGCCCTCCCAAACCCTTCCTCTCAGCTCCCTTTCTCCCTTTCTATATCCTCCTCTGCGGAGCCCTTTTTTTTACGAGCTGCGCCGTTTCGCTGCTGAGTTTCGGGATAACGGAGATCCTGCGTTCTTCCCAGGATGCCCAGGGCTTTCTCCTATCGTCTACTTATACTGGGTTTCAAACGATGTCTTTTGAGCGCACTCGTTTTCTATAATTTTTTACCGTTATTCGTATAACGAAGAGTTACGTAAATAAATTCTGTACAAAAAGTCTATACGCGATTCATTAGAAATTCCAAAGACAGAATGAACATATAGTGTCGTCAGCGAGTGATCCAAAGCTCTCGCAATATTCTGCGTGCAGCGAATTTCGAATTCCGCGCAAGCTTCCCGCCAAAACTATTAAACTTGGCGAAATTGGAAAGCTCGAGCGCATTTCGTCAAAGCCCAAGCCTACACTGTACATTTACCGATCTATATGCAAATCCGTTGAGTTTCTAAAAACACGCACTTTAAACTTGCGCCGTAAACAAATTTTACAATGGCCCATAGCGCACGATAAAGCAGAGCCAAAGCGAACTTGCGCTTCGGTGCGCGTGGCGACATCTGACTTACGAGCCCTCCTTTTCCGCTTCGGAGTTCAGCAGGTTCAGCTCCTTGCCTCGGTACGATATCGGCTAGCGGTGAAAAGTCGGCGCTCTACCTTACCTACCGGTAGGAGCTTTTCCTCGGATATCTCCTACCCTCGCGATCTTTCCTATGCCCTTGCGAGCTTGCGACGCGGACTTTGCTCACCCGATAAGTCGGCGTTTATCGAAAGATAGCGCAGCGATGAAGGTACGGACCGATCCCGATTCATAAACATACGAGTATTTAAATTAGGAACGGACAGTGGCAAAATTGGCTTCAACAGGTCTGAAAATATGGCGATTTCGGTATATCTATAGTTGTAAATAAAAGAAAGGCGGGACAGAGAGAAGAGACAAGCATAATTCAAATATATTCAAAGTTTCTTTCTTGGACGACACGTTGCAGTGCGCGCATAAGATAATATCGTTCGAATACATATTCCGGCGATGCTCTGCGCAAAGTGAATTAAAATTGCGATATGATAGAGCCGAGTCCCGCGAAGTTGCGAGCCTACATAGCGTCATATATTATGAGAAAAAAGAAAAAGAGCGGCCAAGAACGAGCGATAAGATTACAGATTATCTAATTAACGAAAAGAGGTGTACAACTATGTGTGCGTTGTGGGGTATGGTTGTAAAATTTTCTCGGCGCAGAAACGGCGTCGGTGGCGGCGACGCGAGCGATTCATAATTCATGGCTCATTATATTATCGTTCGACTCTTTATGCATATTGAAAGTTGCGCTTTGGAACAACACGCCGCCGCCGCCGACGCCGCCGCTGCCGCCTCGCGCTCTCTCGCAATTCTCTTCGGCTCCTGTAGCCGCGATTAATTACCGCGAAAGCACCGCCTAGACCGGGGAATATAACGCGCTAGTGTAAATAAGTGTGCTCGCGATTGTATAACTACTCGCTATTTTGCGGCTCGAGAATATTTTCCGAAAAATTAGGTCTGCGTGTGGGTGCGCCGGTGTTTACGGGATTGCAGTGCAGGGGTTCTTTCGAAGCTTTCGAGTAGTGTCTTCATTGCGTTAAAGAGGGAAGATTATTATTCAGGACGTTTGGCAGTAATTTCGAACAAGTCGAAGAACTCTGAAAATTTAATATGTTATTCCTAGAAAAACTATTCCGTGATTCTTTTTTTTCAGTTTTATTTACCTTTTCATTGTTGAGCAGTTCAAAGTTTTTATGCTACGAATGATATATTAAATTTTCAGAATGTTGTAACATTTTCGAAATTACTGCCAAACTTCCAGATTCGAACAAAGATTTTGGCAGCTTAGCGGATCCTATAGTTGAGCAGCATAAAAAATTGTAGCAAATGTACGAAACCAGTACTATATCATTTACGGATTAATAAATATTTATCTTTTAATAAGATTAGATTCATTACTGTCGGTTACTGCAAATACTGTGTGTAAAATTTAAAGAAGGGTCAACGTTTGTATCCCGTAATAAGTAAGTGGAAGTAGATGCAAACAAGTTTGGTAAGACAGTAATTCATGCCGCTAGATTCATGCAAATATTTTATTGGTGCTTTCAACGATAGCATTAGTTTTATGCGTTATTACAATGAAAACTTACCTTTAGACTTATATCGTAGGCATTTTCTTCTACAAGTAGTTCGAATACACTCATTTCGAAAAGAATTAGTGTGAAATGAAAGGTTTTTTTTTAAGAATTCATGAAGTATATAGAATCGCTGCTTATTTTGACAAGTAATATCTTGGAAAAATGAAATATTAGCATCTGCCTTATACCCGTGTTTCCAAGCATAGAGCACGACTCGACGAGTCGCAGCGCAGCATCATAACAACGCCGATTATATTCAATTGTTTTTATAAGTCTAACAAGTGGGTTTTATTCATATTCACAATACAAGTACATATTGACTTAAATAAACTGTGGTTAAATTTTTGAGGACCGACGTCGGCCTATGAAACGAGAAATTAAGACATTCTTTTAGACATTTAACACGGAGTCTTATTGAAATTGACATAATTTTGAACTTTAACCAATGACCATGATAAAATTAACAAGTCCTTTTCAGCAAAATTTAAGACAATGAAGAAACGTTATTTGAGAAACATTTTGAGCCCAGAAAAAAGTCGATTCAGCCTGTTTGAGAATCAAAATTTTGAAAAGATCAAGATAAAATAGATGATTTGCAAATATGTTCCAAATCTATTTAATAACAGAATTACTTTTTATTTACGATTTAGACTCTGTATTGACTCTTTAACTCTATAGGAGAGATCGTTATATGGTACACTAGACGTGGGCGCGCGACGAAATCCAGGTAGCGATTTGAATGGAGCGACGTTTCAGTTAACACTCGCTCGATTCTCAAACAACTTTGCAGGCAGCAGCCCCTCGACTTTATTAAAATAGCAAATTATACGCATCTCGCAGATTACGATAACAAACAATTTTGCCGCGCGGTGGTGGTGGTAGAGGAAAACGCGTGGCGCGAGGTACAATAACCTTTATCGTTATGTCTCTAAGCATACAATCGGTTATATACGCTTGGTGGGATATACTTTGCCCCGCAGACAATTTGAAAGTCAAAGATACTCGCGGTGAATCTATACATAGGGGTAAAAGAGGGATTGCGCCGCGGACGCGAAATTTCGTCTTGCATATGCCGTAGTTCTGAATAAGTTTGTTTTTGCGGAATTTCCGCGAGGTGGGTGCGATACACGCGGAGAAAAAAGGCGCTCCGTATCCTTAGTCTGCGTATGGCATTTTAGAGAATAGTTGAAACTGTGAAAACAAATTGTTTAAGTAATACCAGTTAAGAACCGTGAAGGAAATAGATTTTTCAACAAACCCTACTTTACTAAGTCTAACAATCGGAACAATTTTACAATAGAGAATTTAGCAGTTTATTCAAGTAAATAAATTATTAAGTAAATATTATTTATAAAGTAAGTTAGAATGACTTATTGCTTTAAAATATTTATCGTGTATATATCATCGTTATATTTGAAGCGCGAAAGTTTGATTATACCTGTAACGTCTTGCAGTACTCGGTATATGACTACTGCCATTATAACTTATATGGGTAAATCCATTTTGAATTTCTTAGTAGGCCATAAGTGATTATCATTGGTTTTATTTAGAAGACAACTTTTGGGATTCCCCTTTGGGAAATTCTATGTATTATGACTAAATACTACCGGACGTAAATAATTAGTCAACAAAAAAGACTTTTTCGAGTTTTAAACTGCACTTTGCCAGAGTTTTGCCGAATTCGTGACCATCCAGAAAGGAAATGAGTTCCTTATACCGATAACTATAATTATAAAAATATTAAACATATTTCAATTCACTATATGTTAGCTATCGATAAGATTGTCCAACTCTTTTGTGCAAGTGGAAATCATCCAAATTCCATTGAAACTAGTCTATTTTTGCAATTCCACCTTCGGGGAGGATAAAAATGACATTTAGTATCGTTATAGAAAAGAGCCCCTCCTCCAGTCTATACACGCAGCGATTTTTCTGTAGGTCGAGTACAGAGCGATATATATTCCGATACGCGCAATCCTTCGATTCCGGAAGAATGTTTCAAGGATGCAGTTATGAAAGAGTGTACGCGCGCTCTCGTATATCGTACGCAATAAAGCATAATCGAGTCGCATCGAGATCAAGAGGGAGAGAAAGAGAGTAGAACCTCGCGATACGACGCAACGAGACCGCGCGTATAGCACATTTCAAAAGGAAAAAGTTCCCCGACGACGAGTTGGACGGGACGCGCGGGAGGCAAATTATCGGCAACCCTCCACCCAGTTACCCGCGCGTCCTACCTGTACGGAGGAAAAAAACTTTTCCCGCAGTCATTAAAAGGGAAATTTGCAAAATTCCGAGTAGAGGTGCGGCGAAGCTGGTCTGGCGAGGGCGACCGGGCGAACTTGTTGGAAGCCGAGAAAATGAGCATGCACCGCTGTGAGGGGCCGGGGGAAAGTCCGTCATTCGTGGCGCGGCCTCCGGATCCCGCACAGTAGCAAAAGTATAAGGAAAGAAAGCTGATCCGTTCCTCGCATCCTCCCACACGCACGCACACACACACACACACACACACACACATATACACACAGAGAGAGAAAGTCTGAAGCTTTTTTTCGCATCGCCCCGTGCACTCGCAGAATTTAATTAAGAATTTCCATGGCGATCCACGGCCTCTTCTCTCTCTCTCTCTCTCGCAGGGGAAGAAAAGCCGACGAAGATCTCGCAGTTCGCGCGCCATATTGTCTTGGCCGCTGCAGGCACAGCCGCTCCATATACGCGGGCGCGCGCGCGCCTCCCCCCTAATTAAATTGAAAGAAATTCCTCTCTCTCTCTCGCTGTTTTCCTCCGAGTTGCCAATTTAACCGGGCGCAGCGGCCGTGGCTTCGGGGGGCGGTTGGTTGGGCTATTGAAAACTTGCACTTGGAGCGCCCGAAAAAAAAAGGAGAGAGAGAGAGAGAGAGAGAGAGAGAGAGCACAGGGGGCGAAATTTACATTTTAAGCGAGACCCGAGTGGAGGATAAGGAACGACTTCCGACTTGCCAATTACCTGCGCTGCCGCCGATGTTCCCCTCCCCAACATTGACACGACTCATCTGTGTCTCTTTCTCTGGGTGCGCGGGGATGTATACTTTACCTTGGACTCACGAGAGAGAGAGAGAGAGAGAGAGAGAGAAAGAGGCCAAGTTTGTTCGGTGCAACATTTCCCGATGCTAATTCTTTCGTTCGACTATATATGCACTGTCGGGGAGCTGTGCGAGCGCGGCTACGCAACTTTCTATAACCTCGTCGCTGCATACAGTCAATCGCTCTATAAAGTTATATACATTGAATTTGCCTTTTGAATATTCAAAGGAGAGCGACTCTGTTGTCGAGACCGATAGCATAATGGGTATAAATATTTACTCGCTCAGCTGTCGCCGATCTATAATGTATACCTACTTCTTGATCGCACTTCCATCAAAATCATTCGTTCCAATCCTTATGAATGGAAAATCATTTTCGTGCGTTGGGAAAGGATTGAAATGTACATATCTTTTATTAAAGAACATTTATTTAATGTTGATGAATCGCGTACTTATCAAAATGAATTTTAATGAACGATACATTTAATGCAATGCATCCTTTTTCTCAGTGCACAACGAAAAGTTCCAATGAAATAATATGTTTCCGTTGAAATAAAGGTTGATCGAGAAACTATAGAAAGTATAACTGAAATGCGTTTTTTTTGATAAAATGTAGGTAATTTTAAACCGGACTCCATCTTCAGCTTTCCTATTCAGAAACTAAGTGTCAAAACGATAAGTGTGGCTTTTGCATAAAATATTCGCGATGCAGCAACAATTTTTCATTGATATTATAGGTATTTCGTGTTGAGGATATATTCAAGTAGGCCATGTCTGTCCAATTCGCCCTTTTACTACTTGAGATCCCACAGATACACCGCAAAAAAAAGGAACGAAGTTATATACCGATTGTCCCAGTCGAAAATCAAGGATTTCGGACGGTTCCTCGCGTAGCTCGATAATTTCTTAGGTGCGGAATCCATAAAGGTTACACACACACTCGCTGCGGCATTATTAATATATTCGCGGGAGGCAAGTAGAGTGGAAAGGAGAAATGGAAAGGGCGAAGCATGTATAGGAAGAGAAAAGCTCCCTCGCACTTAGCGTTCCATTTAGAGGGAGAGAGAGAGAGAGAAGCATCCCTCCCTCTCTTGGTCGGGGATCTTACGTCACAATGTGACCATTCTTCCCCACGACGTTGACTAATGACGCCACGTCCCACCCTTCTTTCCGCTCTCTCTCTCTCCCTAGAGCGAAGATATACTCTATATAGGCGAGTGTGTACAACACTCGGCTCGAGTATGCGTGTTATACCTGCGGAGAAACCTATATCTGAAACAACTGTGACATCTTTGTTTTGACGACGATTTTTTATACCCAATGATGTTTCACTTACACACGAAGGGCGCCATCAAGCTTTCATTCCTCTTCTTTTTTCTTTTTTTTTCATGGTCACTCGCCCTTGCGCTCGATTCGATTGTTGTAGGGTACCGCCGAGGAATATGGACTTTCGGTATTTAGGGTAGAATTTTGAGCGTGTAATTGTTTATTGATCGAGATTCCGAAGGTTCTGAATAGTTTGTGTGCTTAGACTAGCGGTTGAATAAGTTATGATACGAATACGAAATAAATGAGCACGACTTCTCTTGGATTTCCTTGATTAATTATGAAAAGGTGGAAGAAAGGAACAGTTACGAGAAACCGATAAACATTGCTAATTAAGAACATAACTGAAAATAGTAAGGCTTTAATAGTATAATCGAGCAATTTTAGAGGACTTTATAAAGTAATGAACCATCGGCAAGGTTATTCACGTTATTATATAAATAACTGCATAATGCATAATGTATCACTTATCTACGGTATAAATTTGTACGCATTGGATTCCAATGTTATAAAAAAAAAGATGTTATAAACTAATGTATATATTATAAACGGCTAATAAAAAAATTCTATAAATTTACACTGAATATTACATTTATCTCGCTAAAGAGCAATGAATTTTAATTATGGTCGGGCCAATAAATGAAATAAAAAATATATCAATCAAAATTTCACGCATAAGGAAATAAAAGTGTTTACATATTCTCGTATATACATTACAGCTACATTGTATTAATAATGTATTAAATAATATGTACAATACTATCTATAGTGATGCATCTGTATATTCCAATCCAGATGTGCAGTCAAGCATCCACGTGTGTTTATCTGAAATATAGGTATCGCGGTAACAGGTTATCTAAAAATAACACCTATATACGTAAGTATGTCTATGAAATTTGACGACCTGTTTGTGTGGTTCATTACCGCTTTACATTTCAAATGGGATATAAGTAGTTGCTCAAGTTGGAATAATTTTCTAATTTCATTTGTAGCTCGTACGTATTTGATAAATAGAATGGAACGAATCGACTTATAAAATTAGAATGATTAAGAGGTAAAAATAATATAATAAGTGAATTTAAAGTATTTTCCCTCTTATTTGCTGATAAGAAAAGGATATGTGACTCACAGCAAAACAAATGTAAGTAACGCATGTGAGACAAGTAAAACTCGATTAGAGTACAAAAAAAACATTTAAATTAAACAAAAATTTCGAGCTCTTACTGTGAATGGTAGGTATATAGTTAAAAACGGGTTTGCGAAAATTCCAGATACTGAGTCAATTCAAGTAGATACAAATATAACAAATATACTGCAGTTTTTCATAGAGCTTTTATTATGTTCTCTCTAGTATAACTTAAGATTTTACTCTTGAGTACTAAGTATCATCTTAACGGGACGTCGTACCCACCTGTCTTATCGACGGATATAGACTAATAACCTTAAAAAGTTTTTCAAAGTTCACTGCTTAATGCACGAACTAAATATTAATATAAAGCTAGAAAATTTTTTTAAATTAATTTCCGACGCGATAAGTCAAGTATTTTGTTAATAACTTTGACAAACCTCACAGTGATAGTAGCTTCGTCTGCTTCTCGTAAATCCAATTTAAATTCTATGCGTATGCTGCCCTCTTCTAGACATAGGTATTGAATGTAAAAAGAATTTATGAGTAGCAGCTAGCAGACGAAGCTACTATCACCCTGAGGTTTTTCAAAGTTATTTACAAAATACTTGACCTATCGCGTCGGATATTAATTTTAAAAGTTTTCCAGCTTTATATTAAGAGAGCTCAGGGTACTTTTTTGTATAAAATTGAATAATTATTTGTACAGTGGACAAATATTTGTAAAATTGAGTAATTATTTGTGAAAAATCGGACACATAACACTGATCGCCATGCAGTAGCATAAAGGCGTATTTCCATATTGATATTGAGAAAGAATTTTCTTTAGATTTTTATCATTTTTTCAAATTTTGTACCCTGAGAGAGGTTTATTTATGTATTTGAAGACAGCACCCAAAATTTCAAGTGAATCGGTCGCATTCAAGAGTAAACTTTGAAAAACTTTTTACGTGTTATTGGTCTAATATATCCGTCGATAAAATAGGTGGGTCCGACGTCCTCTGAAATATGTAACTGTGACTGAATAATAGATTGTCCAAACTGACAATGCTTTAATGTAGGTACTTAAATATTAAAACGGAAAACAAACTTTATGATAAATATGAATTATTTTTATATATTTATATATTTTGGAATTTTTTAGCATAGTTGACCGTGTTTTGACCAACAGCTAATAAATGACGAATAAAGAATTTTAATATATTTTAAAAACAAATTACTGTAACAAGATAAAATTGATAATTTGATTATTTTCAATTAAGTAACCCTGGTAGAAAACATTAATGATATTTTGGCTAATTATTGTGGTTAATTTTCTAGTTGAACATTATTACGTTGTTAAAGAGAAAAATTAATATATGACCATAATTTTAGATACTTTTAATAAGATTTTAAGATTTATTTAAGCTGAAAATGCTTCCATTTGAATAACACGTTAACCAAAAACAATGGTTAATTTTCTACCAGGAAATATCTTAATCTATAAAAGTAAGTTTAAGTAAGTTTCCCCCATATAAAAGAGTCAGTTCCCCTTAACACATAACTTTAGAATCAAGATAATTTTCAAGATGACTTACAAGAAGTAAAAATTGACTATTGCATTCCTCAAATATCCGCGAACTTATGCGCAGCTAATAATATTACACACAAGGCATCTGGATGAATGTTAACATAAAAAAAACATCGTGGCCAAATAACAGCACAATCTCCATCAATTGGCGAAGTCCAAAGTAAACACGATCATTAACAGTTAGCTAAAACTGACCTCCTCGTAGCTTCAGGCTGCATAAGTAGAAAAGAAAAAAGAGGGAAATTTGTCGAAAGGAGTAAAAGGGTAGCTCGGGGGGGTCTGGCAAATAAATGAAACTCACACGGCATTCTATACAACCCGTTTATTATATAAGCTTGAATCATATATTAAATAGAACGCGCGGTAAATATACAACTCAAGTTTAGAAAGTTATACAGACAGTATAATCGGTTCTCGCGCGGTTTCGCGCCGGTTCTGCGCGCACATCTAATTGCGGCGCGTCTGTTTAACCATATATATATATATATAGATATATATATAGGCGAGCCTACACATACATTACATATACATATAGACGCGTATTCTGAAAAAATAATATACACTATACAGCTAAACTATTAGAAATTATATATATATATATATATGTATATATATATACATATATATTTCCTCAACCCGCGTTGTTGTTTTTTGTTTCTTTCTCTCTTTCCTTCATCGTTTCGTTATATTGTCGATGGTCGCTGGAGAGAGCCATATGCTTTTTACTATACATATACACATCTCTTTCGCGGCTTCGAGGCTGCACCTGTAACTCTCTCTCTCTCTCTCTCTCTCTCTCTCTCTCCCTCCCTTTTTTATATACGCGGTATATTCGCTCTATATATATCAGCGCGACTGATTCGCTCCCCCGTCTCTCTCTCGCTCTCTCTCTGTGTGCCTGTAGTATGCGCTGAAACTCATGCGCGTATACTTATATGTATAAGCTTGTACGCACGGAAAATATTTTTGATCAACTGCGCAGTTGAGCTGCGAGGGAAACAGCCTTGGGCGGAAAATTCGGCTTCGTTGCATTATTATCTTTCTCGTCTCTCTCGCCAAGCCAGAATCTTGTTGTCCGTCTAAAGCGCCATCATCGAGAGTAGACGGTTTTCTTTGCGTTGGCTCTCTCTCGTGGAACAACGGTGTTTACGAATCTATGCGTGGACGCGACAGGAGTAGATTTCTGACTCTGCGGAGACATTTGCTTGGTATACAATCATATAGAGAAGAGACGCATCCGACGCCTTTGTCGCATTCGGCTTTTGGTCAATCGCAACATTCAAGCGTACAGTTTGCGTTCTTCTTTCCCATACGCGAGCTTATTCAAAAGGATTCGAGCGAGTGTCGCGGAGAAGGCTAAGTTCCAGCTCCTCGTCCGAACTCGACGAAGGCCGAGCAAGTTTTCGGACAAGTTATATGTACGCACTCGAGGCACAACGCACAGAGAGACACGCGTATATCGTAATCCGCACCGGAGCTCCTGTCGACGTATGCGCGTGTCCACGCGGTCGAGGCGGGGAACGAGGGGAGGGGAGGGGGAGGCGAAGAGCGCGCGTCTGAACACACGTGTGAGCGCATATCAGGGAAAAGAAAAGGAGGGACGCGGCGAGTGCGAGGTATTTAGGGCTGGGACGTATTTTGCACGAGTTTCCTGAACACATTCTTCGTTATATTTATATCAACGTTCGCCGCTGGCTATCCGCTTTTGCGATAGATTTACACGTGTGTGTACATGTCTGTGTAAGTGTGAACGTGTGTGTGTGATTGTGTGCGTGTGTCTGTGTACGATTCCTCTCATTTTTTAATATTATGTACAAATCTGTGTGTCAATGTGTGTGTGTGTGTGTGTGTGTGCGGAGGGTACTGCGTCACTTGCGGCCCGTCTTCGCGCTTGTCGTTGGGATCTCATTCACAGCCATTTGCTTTGCTATGGTCAATCGGTTATTTTATGTTATACGGTGTGCGTGCAACTTTTTTCTATATATTTTCCTGAGACAACAACCTGGAATTTTCCAGTGTTTTCTGTATAGATTTTTTTTTCTCATTTTGTTTTGTTTTCGTTACTTTGTTTTAATCTTGTGTGTGACAGAGACAGAGAGCAAATGCGCGAGATTAAAAGACAAACTTAGAGAGTCCGTGAGTGAATGAATGCGTGTGTGTGTGTGTGTGTGTGTGTGTGTGTGTCGTCCATTGAATTTTAAACGTAAGGCTCATTAGGTATTGTTGTTGTGTGTGTGTGTGTGTGTGTGTGTGTGTGCGTGTGTGCGTGTGTGCGTGTTGGTATGCGTGTCTATGTGTGCTATTGTCGTCGAAGAGGACCGCAAAGGATTGAATTTCCTTTTTTTTTAACTTTCTCTCCACAATTTTTTGTTTTAACTGCTTTCTTAATTTATGGGGCGTTTTTTGTTGTTTTTTCCTCGCATTTGAAAAAGGCGAACATACATAATCTATATACGCAAACAGCCCGACGCAGCTGCTATAACGCAATTAACACCGTCCGTGTACATCGTTCTACTCTACAATAGGCTTAAAACGTATTTGTCGACAAAATTGACCTCATGTTTATCATTTTTTTTTTCAAACTTTCTTCCACTACACTGTGCGCAACGTTCGAGCAATTCGTTATCTTTTGATTCTCGTCAGAGGCTTATAGGTAGTAACATCTATCAGAATAGAATTTCCCTTGCGTTTCGATCTCTTTACGTATGATTTGTATAATATGCTATAATTTTTCTTTTATCTGACCGACGGAGTCTTTTAGTTTATATTTGGAACATTAATCGAGGAGATTTTCTGCAGTTCATGCAAGTTATTTATGATTGTCTACCAATTGCGATAATTCGATTAAGCCGCGTTAATAGTTTGGGTTACTACCTAATTGCATTCGGAACTCTCTCTCTTTCTCTCTCTCTCTCTCTCTCACTCTCGCTCTCTCTCTCTCTTTCGACTCCTCGGCAAGAGTGTGTGAAACATATCCGTGCGTTACTTGTAGTTTATCTTTTTTTTATTCCATTAATATCTAAAGCCTTACCCTACACGTGTATTATTCATTCGATAAAAAATGTGTATTTCAGTCTATTACGTTGTGTACTCTCTTTTACTTTTTTTTCGTCCAGAAACTACCTTCGATTGTTACATTTAACAGGAAAGCAAATTTTCAAGTATACATTATAATGCATGGGATATATATTCGTAATAAACTGAAAACACGAGGAGAAAATATATAGAACATTTCTTATAAAATGTGATTCGCGGCTATTGAATTTATATAATAAAAATATTTACATTGTGCGCAATAAAAATCTCATGTGCCCCTGTTATCCAAGGTGTAGTCCTATTCTCGACTTATATACGCAGAAACAAAAAACAAATGAAAACTCGACACAATTCGTTGTAAAAAATTAATGAACTTAAACGTTTTGCGGTGTTTCCTCCCTTTTGCCCACTTCTTAAGATGCAATAGCGATCTATTATAATTATACATTAGTTTCTAAACGCCACTGATGTTTTTTATTTCACTAACACATAATTCTTCTACGATTCGATAGTTTTATAGGTATTTTTTGAGGTTTTACTTTTATTTCGTCTGAGATTTTGAGAGATCATTGATTTTCTCGTGTCTTATTGTCGAATAAAACAGTTTTTCTTCATATTTTCCAAACGATATCTTTCTTTCTTTTTTTTTTGTAATAGGAAACATTGTTTTTAAAAACATTCACTTTCAATATTCGTGCGCAATTTTACTATACTTGACCGATGCGTTAGCGGTTCAATTTTATTTAATAGGTATGTATTATTTTATTCTGTCATCTATCGAATTTTTGATAAAGTGCCACCCATAATCATATCACGGCCACGTAGATTGTTATAATATGCATTTACACATACGCGCACGCACACTTACAATATTATAAAGCTGCTTCTCGCAGCTCTTATTTTCTTCCCCTAGGATATCTGCAGTATTTTCAATTCTTATACACTATTATGATATACATCTATCTTAGCGGTAGTCGTGTTAATCGTAACATACATAATTATCCTTAGCAATAATAAACAATAATATTAATAGTAATAATAGCAATATTTTTTTATTAATAAAATAATATGTATATATATATATATATACGATCGATTTGTATAATATATAAATATATTATATATTATACATATCGCATAGTTTTTTGTTTTATCTCCTATCAGCATTCCACAATATATGCTTATTTATATATTTATATTTATATATATGCTATATGTATAATAACGCGTGACTTGACACTTTATGAGGTTACTTTTTGACAACAGAGATCGTTGCGTGTGGGTGTGTGTGTGGGTGTAGGTGTCCGGGTGGGTGTGGAAATGTGTACATATATATATATATATATATATGTGTGTGTGTGTGTATGTGTGTGTGGGGTGTGCAAGGCAACAAGACTGACCGCGAGTCTACTTTCCGACGATTATTACGCTAAATTTTACAATTACACTTTCCTTTTTCTGGCTCACGCATAAAACTAACATGTGTGTATGTATACCCTATACATAAGTATGTATATATATATAATATTATCATTACAGTATAAAGTAAAAAAAAACAAAAAGCAAGGAGGAGAAAAAACAAACAAACAAACGGAAGAACAGTGAGTATAGCATATAGTCTTGAAGAAAAAAAGCGCCGGCGGAATGCTCGAAAGAAAAAAAAAAGTAAGATTCGAATTCGACAATGATCTTTCATTTGCTA
This sequence comes from Megastigmus dorsalis, assembly GCA_900490025.1. Lineage (NCBI taxonomy): Eukaryota > Metazoa > Arthropoda > Insecta > Hymenoptera > Megastigmidae > Megastigmus > Megastigmus dorsalis. Next base: position 39,597 of record UELU01141768.1, read on the forward strand.
CTCTCTTTATTTTTTTTCCTCTTATTATGATAAAACTTCGATGCGCCACATAATAATGGAGAGTCGGCCGATCTTTTTTTTTTGTTCAATCGTTGATCGAACGTCGTTTTGCCTTACTACGATAAAAATTGACTTCTTTCTTTTTTCTTTATATAATTGTACCCGTACGTCTCTATGTAAATGAAACAAAAAAAAAACACTTATAACTGCGACTTCGCCATTTTGTTTATAAAGGGACGGAGTCCGAGTCTGCAATTCTGTATAATGTATATTATATATATATTAGGTATATGGCGAGTTTTCGTACGAGCTCTCAACTACAAGTATTTGTGTGTGTATTTGTGTGTGTGTGTCTTTCTGAGGCTCTTCAAAACTGAAAAAACAGGAGAAGATGTGTGGTGGTAAGGGGAAAAGAAAAACAGTAGAAAAACTACCCGAGGCAATAAAGAAAATAAATTAATTATGGCGAACGCAGTCCTAAAAGCTCGTTCGACTCCTTCATAGCTTATACAGATATATAATATATATATATAATATTGGCAAACGTTCGATCATTATACATAATATATTGACGATAGAAACAGCTTTCTTTCTCTCTCTCTTCTTAGTTCTCCTCTGTTTCTTCCTACCTGAGGTTACCGTACCTTATACAAATTTTTTATCTTCTCGGAGAACAAATATTTAGCAATGGTTCGATGAAATTGTTCCTTATACAACTTAGGCTCGACTACTTATACACACACCTATATAATTGTCCATATTTGCATGTAATGCGTGTGGCTCTGCATGTATCGTATGTCTGTGTGTCTGTGTGTGTGTGTGTGTGTGTGGATGGATGGGTGTGTGTGTGTGTGTATGTTGAGCACCTTATTGAGAATCCTTAGAGTAATATAAAATACACATATCCTCCTTACTAATTTATTTACTTAATTATATTTAAATCTGCCTATGCACCACAATTGCACTAATGTAGACTGGCATCCTTGAAGTACGTATTTCGTCGCGTTCTGTCGTGGTTATTTCTAGTTCTTATCACAAGCATACTCCTCGTCTCTTCGAACCTCCGCTCGTCTGTAACAGAAATAATAAAGATAGCCACTATTATTACACGTGTTAGAAATGGCAGCTTTTCTTCATTAATTAGTACAAGTGCAGCGTCTATTGCTGTACCTCTAACAATACGCTTGAGTTAATTTATTGATTAATATATAGAACGGCTAGTGTCTCATCGTTTACACTCTCGTATCAATTGCAAGTGTAAAACATGTACAGAAGGTACAATTACGGACGCATTTGCCCTATTTAAGATATTACGAGCGAATGATTCAACTAGCATAACTGCTTTCGTTCTTTCACGAACGTTAAGAACACCCAACGATAAAATTTAAAATTCGTCCAATAAGATTAGTCGTTACGACGAAAATATCCAATAAGACTGCAGAATTCTGAAGGGTAATTTCCATCATAAAAATAAACGCCTTCATTCTGAATCGAGTGATATCAAATAATATGAAAATGCTAAAAATTCAGTAGCGAGTAAGTGATATCGCGAGTAAAAAAAAAAGTCGACTGTTGAAGGGTTAAAGTTAAAGAAAAGTGAGAAAGTCGTGTGCAGGGGCTTAATTTATACGAGTGGTGACTCGGTCGAGAATTAGCTCTCTTGCGTGATTCGGAAGGCGTCATTACTTTGTTTATGAGGATGCAAACGCGCGGAGACACGGACTGGAAAAGCAGCGTCGCGCCAGTAATATTTAGTGGAATCGACGTGCCGAAATTCCGTCCTGCTACGAGTAAGAGAGAGAGAGAGAGAGAGAGAACGAGAGAAAATGCCGATCGAGTTTTATGTACCTTCCCTGATTTGCGGCGATTTTTTATCCCAATCCACTGGCAACTTACCAGCGCGCTCTCTTTTTTCTCACTTTCTCTTATACCGTCCCGTTACTTCTCTCTCCCTCTCTCTCCCTCTCTCTTTATCCCCGGCTCTCATACTTCCTCATTTTAAGATCTAATTAACTGAACCTTCGCATTATCTCAAGCTCGACATTCAGATACTTTAAATATGATTTTCAAGTTTTCACCCGTGACAGATTATTCGAAAGAACGAAATATATAGGTATATTCAGAAACTTAAATTGAGATTCGAGTACCGTTGTACGGGCCCACTTTTTCACCCAGTTTCGTTTTTTCTTTTATTTTTGCTACATTTTGAATACGTGAATCATTGCTTCTCGATTACCTTCAACGAAAAAGGAAAAAGAAAAAAAGAATACGTATGTGGAGATCGTCATCCAAATCGGTAAAAAAAAATCACCCGAACGATCATTAATAACTCGGGCACACAAGGTCCTGGAATCTGCATCTCGATGCTACACGTCGTCACGTCTGAGTCCGTCTTCCCCGATCCATTTGCTCAGCATCTACATTGGGCATATACATATATACGTATATAGCATATAGCTTGACGGATCGCTCGTATCCCTGATGCTAAAAAGCTCGGAACGGCGCGCGCGGCCCTCAGTTGCAGCCACTGATACTTTCGGATATACTATCGATCTCAACCCTCTGTTTCACCGAAACGAGATTTTCCGCGTAACGGGAAAATTATTAATCGCCAGCAGCTTCGCTGGTACGCGAACGATCGGCTTTTTCGTGGCCCCCGAAAATTGGCCGACATTTTATTAAGAAAGACAGCGCGAATTTTGGATCTATATATATATATACATATACATATATATAATGGCCGGTATGCACCGGCAGCGTATCCAAAAAAAAAAAGAAAAAAAATAAAGCGCCGAATTCTCGATTGAATTACGGGTGAGTTACGTCCGCGCAGCCGGGGTGCATCGATATTTATTCGCTACTGGCTCGCCCAGTGGTGGCGCGGGCGGTGGCGGCGGTGGTATACCGTTGGTGCTCATTTTTTAAAAAATCGCCAACCCGACAAATTACGAGCTGCGATATCGCGTACAATGCTTTTTGGCACGTGCGAGCCTTATTTACACTCGCTTCTCTACCCCCCGGCCACGTTTTTTTCTATATTCTATTCAGCATTCGGCCCGAAGCTTTTATCAAAAATTAAAAAAAACTCGATCCATTAGTCGGAGCGTTAGCGAGTGTGAGAAAGGCGGCCCGGCCTGAACATCATACTGCAGCAGTTGAGTACCGTGTCAACCGATTATTCGTCTTGGCCAATATCGATCCTGCAAGTCCACCTCGACATATATGTATATCCATTCGATAAAAATCGTGTGCCAATATATATCGAACAAAACCACTGCCCGGTCAACTCGACAATTATTTCAATTTGCACAATTCGCTATACTGGCTATCGCTCGAAAGTCCGATTTTTTCTCTCGGACGATCGATATAAAAGTCCAGCCTCTCACTCTCTCTCTCTCTCTCTCTCTCTCTTTCCCCCTCTTGGAATTTTATCAAGCGCCGATAAATATAAGTTTGGGGGCTCGTAAAGCGCGCAATAAACAAGAGAGAGCGAGTGAGAGAGAAAGAGAGAGAGAGAGAGAGAGCGAACTTAGCTACTATCTAGCTCTCCCGCCGTCTATCCGGGGGGGCTATCGGGCGGCAATTCGATTTGGCGAAGGGGAGGGAGAGGGAGAGGAGGAGGTGGAGATGGAAGAGGTGGAGAGTGGGAGGCGGATCGGGCCGCGCGTGTCCACGTGGCCGCGAGCGAGAGGCGCCACGACGCGCCGTCTCGGCGCCAGCAGCAGCCGCGAACCCAGCATCTTTCTCTCTCCTTCTCTCCTCTTTCTTTCGCCCTCTCGCGCGGTATACTTACGTATACGCGCGGCGCTGGGAAAAAGAGAGTAAGGGAGAGCGAGAGCGAGAGAGGAGTGTGTATATATAGGAGTATAGTGTATGGAAGGACTCGAGGCAGCGCTCTGTGTAATACCGCCGCACACGGATTAACGACAATCCTGGCGTTGCGGCCACTCAAACTGCTCCGGTATATACTCTATAAGCGAGGCTTTATGGAAGCTAGATTTTTTTTATACCATTCACACTACTCGTGGATCGGGCCGCAGTTGAATTTTTCGCGTTCGACAAATTGAGCCGATATTGCTTGTAACAAAGAGGTTCTATAACAAAGAGGGGAGGAATTCCAGAGATTCCAGCGTCGATTATTGCTATATATGATAACCATACCCGTCGTGTTTGAATCGAAAACATTTATATCCCTGCAAAGTTCTCCAGGAAAAAAATTTCCATTTATTCGAAACAATCCAAAAGTTTAATTGAATTATTAATTCCGGATATGCAGGAGTGCAGGCGGTATTCGAGTAATTTATCCAAGCGCGCGCCGAGCTCTTTGTTTATCGGTTAAAACAAAAATCTGGAACTGTCAAAAAAAAAATAGATAAGGGGTGGAGGGGGGAAGGCGGGAGGACAAAAAAATTATTAAACTAGAAGTGATTTGATGGCGCGTGGGTTGTTGCACTCGCTCTCCTCCTCCTCCTCTTCTTTTCTCTCCTCGACAGATCGGCCGCACCGCCGCGCTCCGTGCACTTGCTCAGTCGTGCAAAAGAGGGGGGACGAAAAAAAAGGACGAGGAGGAGCTGCTGCTGCTGCTGCTTCTGCTGCTGCTGCTGGGAAGGGGAAGGAAAGTTGCGGAGCTCACCCGGGTCCGCCATCTTTATACCGGTTACGTCAGCATCTTTCAGTTGCCCCGAGTCCCAAAGTTTCTCTCTCTCTCTGTCTCTCTCTCACTACCGACCAACACTCTCTTCCTCCCTTTATTTTTCACTCCTCCCAACCGCTCCCACATATATACCTTTGCCCTTCTTCTTCCTCTTCTTCCTCTTCTTCTTCCCCTTCGTATTCGCCTTCGTCTTCTTCCTTCGCCGATCTTTCACCCTTGCGCGCTTCTCCATACTCCGATTCCCCGCGAGATTTTTCTCTCCACTCCTCGATGACGGCTACAGCACCGCTTAAAAGCCGCCTTACTTCCAATTTTACGTATCTATATCTACTCGCTGAGTTATTGCTGCCCACGAGGAAAAGTGCCCTTCTCTCTCCCCCCCACCCC
>UELU01141769.1:0-25334 GCA_900490025.1 Megastigmus dorsalis
CACACACACACACACACACACACACACACACACACACACACACACACACACACACACACACACACACATTTCCCACTTTACATCTAACAGTTAAACAAAACGAAGGAAACAATGAGAAAGAAATACATGGTGAGAAGAGAGAGAGAGAGAGAGAAAAAGAGAAAGGAAAAAAAGTCCTGTGTGCTTCGTATGCACATAAGCTGTTCGTGACTGGCAAATTGCACACACGCATGTGCGACAACTCGTGGTTCGCTTTTTTAGTTTTCGAGTTTGTCCACGTTTGCACCTATTTGACACCACCTTGAGGTGTTTGATGTCTATGCGCAGGCGCTTGCGAGTCTCGTGTATGAGGCGAATCACTAATCGAGACGAGAATCAATCGTTTTTTCTGTCGTGGTTAGTTAGTTTCGATTCCCTCCAAGTTTCTCTGATTGCTGATTTAGACTTGGAAGGTATGAATGAATTAATTTTTTGAATTTGATTTGAATGAATGGCTTAACCTAGATTTTTAAAATAAAACTTCCTTTGTTTATAATCTATATATATTTTTCATTAATTCTTATATTTCATTAATTAATTGTTCGATTATAATCTATATATATTTGTCATTAATTATTAAACAAATTAAGTACAATCAAAGAAATTTAAATATTTGTTATAGCTCTTCAAAACATCGCTTATACTGCAAACAGCAAAACTTTAATGATTTCAATTATCACCAGACTTTCTAAAAGCAAGAGCAAACATTATCGACACCCCCGAAGCGCAAGGTCGCTAATAGAATTAGCGGTAGATGAAAGTGAAATCACTTGTCACCAACTAATCATACCCTGAAAGTCCCCGACTCGTTAGAACAACCTATAACTGCAGAGAGACGAGTTCACACGTCTCCATTTGTGTATCGCCACACCGCACCACCGCACCACCACAAACCGTATATATGCATTACTGCATGTACATAGAGAATAGAGAGAGAGAGAGAGAGAGAGGGGGAGAGAGAGCGGGGAAATAGGTTCAAGTTAGGTGCGAGTGTATACGGGACTCATTAGCAGCAGCCCGCGAGTGAGAGAGGGAGAGACCAGAGAGACAATAAGAAGCTCCAGAGCCGATGTAATTCCCAGCTCGTAATTGCCTGTGTGTAATTGTTCCGAGATTAGAGAGAGATAGAGGAGAGAGGATGCTACAGTCTCTTTAAACTCTTGGAACTTGCCAATTTTCTCTATAAACACGTCCTTGCTTTTCTTGCCACCTTCGTGTATCGCTGGCATCCTGATGTGCATGCCTGCTTATGGACGGTGTTGATGTTTTTGGGGATAAGAGTTGAGTCGTTGGTTAGAGATATGAAATAATGTCGTTTAATCGGATTCTAATGGAATTTCATGTTTAATCTTAACAATATAATACGCTTGAAAAATTACCAACTAGGATAACTTGTCCTATACAAGGTTTTGTGTATTAAAGGTTGTATAAATAAATTATATATTACGAGTTTCCGGATTGCATACTTATGCAACGTATTTTTTCATTACCTTTTTTAAAAAAGCAGCACTTTTTTCATATTTTAGTTTTAATCTACGGAGAATGATGTGTCACGAAAATTTTAATCAATTTTTGCCCTTGCTTAAAAATTTATTTCATCTAATTTGTTTAACGAATAAACTCATCTTAGTCTCCTGAAGTATGCAAAGACTTTTACTTTTATTAAAAGCTACTACACAAACTATATACTAACATTATCACATCAGAGGATGTTTTCAGATTAAATTCAAGTTTCTCTCACTAAATACGATATCATCAGTTTTAGTACAGAGAACAGTTTCACGGAGCCAAACAGACGAAAAGCAGAAGAATCCCGCAGCGCGTCTCCCACACACTCGACGACGTGTATGTGTATATATGTATAGGCGCGAAAACTCAGACCACAGTACTTTGACGAGTCCAAGAGTCGTGGCTCCACTTTACGATCCGAGATAAGACGTCGGCAGCGTTGAAGGCATATAAAAAAAGCACACACACAAACACAGAGACCCTCGCTTCCCTCGTAGACTTCATGGGGAAGCGTATACACACACATACATAGGGAGGAGCAGAGCTGCAGATAATGGGAAACTTCATTATTCCGTACGAACGAGAGAGAATATATTTTTCCTTTCTTCCTTTTTACCCGCGTGGCATCGATATAATAGCCAGTATATGCCATATCGATGATCGTCCAACGCGATAGGGTTTGTTTTTGATTACGGGCTTGTGCAGCCCTCCGCGCCATGCGTCTGCTGCGCGTACATATAATAATATCGTACATATACACTCCTTTTGTGATTTAACGCACATCTCGATAAGGTGCTAATTTTCATTATGACGTATATATATATATGCGAGCGCGCGGGATTTCATTGTAGACGTTACAATAAGTGGCTGCCGCCGCCGCCGCCGCCGCCGCGCGTTCGCTCGGATTGCCATTATATGCACCTGTTATTAGTGTTAATTAAATTTACATTGTAAGTAAGCGCACGCGCGTACATGTTGGGTGACAAAGTGTTGGAGACTATTATTGTGGCTGCACAATGTTGCATTGTTGGCGTGGGATAAGGGTTCTTTTGCGGTACGTTGTATATTGTTTAATTTCGTTATTATATATATAAAAAAGTGTGATGCTGTTGAGGAAATTCTTCAACATAGTATGACCGTACTTTTGTACCACAGCCACGTGTATAATTTCGTTGTAAATTGTGATGTTCGGTAAGAAAATCTCAAAGCTAAGCGAGTTTATGAATGTCCATTTTCTACCAAGTTTTATTTACAATGTATGTAATTGTATTCCTCATAAGAAGCGGAATGAATATTATATTTCATAACTGCGTTATATACTTCAGTAATAATATTTAACTCATTTTCTAAATATTTACTCAATAATAGATCGAATAATCGTCACTATGAATGTCAAGAGCTCTGTCGTAATTAGAGATATTGTAACAGCAAAAAATATTTAATCTTGTTTGCATTTTTCACAATATACATACATCTATATATAACTTGTTCATTGAACAAATCAAGTGCAATTAACGGAGTATAAACTTAATCAGAAAATTCCCCTTCGCGCGATAAAATCCTTACAGCGAAAGCGGTCGGTATACGTATATTTCAGCATCGCGTGCAACAGCAGCGCCAAGAAAAACAGTCGTCGCGATATCAAGAAATCACGGCTGGTTAAAACGGCCAGCGACGATGGACATCAGCTCGCCACGCTAATAAACCGCTGCTCGCGCCGATAAACGATTCTGTGCAACACTTTTCTTATATATGTATATAATATACCGCCGCTGGACGGCAGCGACTGGTAGACGACGGCGGTGTCGCGGCTTTGATTGCGGCAACACCCGTCGGCCGCGCTTCTCCGAATTAAATAGAGCGACTCCCGCATGGACTATGTTGCAGCCTAGCCGCGCTCCACACTAGCTTGGCTGCCGCTGCTGTGTTCCCTAGGCCTCGGCAGCGGTTTGTAACGCGAGTTGAAAGGCCACGCGTGAAATCCGAGGAAAGGCACAAATGCTCGTCCGTGCATGTGCACTAGTGCATACAGCCGAGTCAGAATGTGTGTTATACGGTAGGCATATATGCGAGAGAGACAGAGACAGAGACAGAGAGAGAGAGAGAGAGAGGGAGATCTCATGACGCGGCTAATGTCATTTCGCGACGCCTCATAGTCGCCCCTCGTTTCTGTTTTGCTGCACGCTGAATTTTTCGTTGGCTTGATTCTCTCTCTCTTTCTCTGCGCTAGATTATTCCGGACTGACAAAGAGACTGGTTTTGCATGGATTCGAGTTGTGGACATAGTTACTTATTAAAGATTCTTTGTTCTATAAGTGCTGCAATTATAAAAGACAAATTATTGGTCATACCAATCATTTTAAATGAAAAAATCTCTAGAGAATATATTTTTTCTGTAAAAAAATTATCTTCAAAAAGGAAAAGTTCAAAAAAATAATTAAATGGATTGTTTAAAAGAATTTTCTATTTCCTATACTCAAATACCTCTGGACATAGCAGAAAACTTCCGAGAATACAAGACTTGCACAAAGTAAATAACTTTCGCTCGATATAATTAGAGCAAAAGCGGAAATTGAGAACCGACAAAACGGAGATCTCATTTCGCAATACAGACATCATCGAATACATCGATGCGTGCCCCAAATCGCAGAGCGAAATAAGCTTAACAAATAATAAAGTAAAATGCGAGCAGAAAAAAAAAGAACAACAATTTTCGTAATGTCGGCGTCGTCGGCGTTATCAAAGCGTGTCATCGTGACCGGATGCTAAAGTCGTGAGGCTTGCGCCGAGTGGAAAAATGGATGAGCTGTACAGCAGAATAGCGCGTTCGTGCGGCGGCTTAAATGTCGAAGATGCATTTCTGGACGGAGGCTTTCTTAATGGGATCAGCATTTGTCGTAATATTTATTGAATGTCTGACGTGGGATTACAAGATCTTTTCAGAAACTTTAAGACATTGAAAATGGCTCTGATACATTCGAAAGGTTCGGACTAAAATTTATAGATTAAAGATGGATAAAAAGTGTGACTTTAAGTAGATTTTCACCCATAAATTCTAACCGAAAAGTTTATAAAACTCTTGTTCACGATAAACATTTAATGTTTATGTTAAAGATTATGTAAATGAAAATATTTGCATCTTCATAAAATATAATTAAATTTTAAGAAAGTTTAAGAAAGAATTATCTTCATTAAACTTTACCGTTAAAACTGTTAAGATATTATTTAAATTCTTAGAATAAAATAAAGAATAAAATAACGGTGTGCATTGCTTATGCATTCATTTTTATTCTAAACATGACTCCAGCAGTAACATGAGAGTACACAAAAATTATCATAAATTCAAAATGCAGCTGCGCTGTATTCTTGAGAAGGGAATGAAGAGGAAACAGCAGGATAGAAATGAAATGTAATTGTAATGGCATCCCGTACATACGCTGGACACATGTTTTGAATAGTGCAGCAATTTACTGGAATATAAAGACTGTATACTTTTGCAAATGTAGTTAATGTATATGAAATCCGTGGTAAAATCTTGATAATAATAATATTTTTACAGTTACGTCTCGAGTAAAATGTACGTGCCCTTCAAATGAAATTACAATTACAAATAACAGTTGCAAAACTATAAATCAGCGATTATGAACTGCTGGCCGCAAATATCCTGGCTTCCTTTTAATTTCACTTATCGCATAGAACAAACAAGCGCACATTCTATAAAGCTGAAAGCCTCCCGCGATTCACACACAGTACAGGGAGAATTGAATGGGCCTCTGATAAATCGTGCAAAACGCATTCGATAAATCGCGGATTGGAAACGAGGCGAGTTGCAGAGCTCGAAAGCGAGAAAGAAAAAGAGAAGAGTTTTCCCGCGCGCATCAGCAGTTTCCTTGTCGAGTGCCGCTCCTGCGCGCAGTGTGTGAAAAGCGCGAGCGAAAGCAAACCGGAGCCCTGCTCGTGAGATTCAAAAGGAAAGAGAATAAAAAAACGGGGGAAAGGAGAGGGAGAAGGAAGGAAAGAAAGGCGCGCGACTGCAGCGGAAAAAAATCGCTGCGCTCGGCATATGCACACACACAAATGATTATCGCGCCGTCGCTAAAGCGCTGCAGCCGGCCGGTTCTGCAGAAAGAAAAAGAGAGAGAGAGAGAGAGAGAGTGAGTTGCGCAACTTAAGCAGCCCGCATGCACGCACACATGTGTTACACCTCTGATGTATATAATATATGCCGCTGGTGCGAGCGCACGTGTATAGGTGATTTACAGCAAAGCATATGGTATTTTGATTCGTGCGCTCTGTAGTTGACGCGGGGTGGGCAACAAAAAAAAAGAAGGATTTCTATACCAATGTAAAAATTGCACGCGCGAGCGGTGTACCAGCGGTCTTGGGAGTGAAGCTTCGCTGGAAAAAGCGCATGCAATATGTGCAACGCTATGTACTCCGCGCTATGCCATTTTGGCATTTTGGACTGTACGAGATATTCGTGTCACCGATTTACATGAGTGAACGTTCACTTTTTTTTTTAATCTAATCGAATGGATTAGTATCTGTCGTATATTTTCTATACCTCTTTGAAAGCACATGTAAGATATTTTATACAAACCGCCATACTCTCAGCAACTCTTACGCAAAGCACCGTAACGTCGCACTGCACGTATCCGCATGACCTCTCGAATTCGTCGAGATAAACCCTGCAAGGGTTTTTTCTTCTGCAACGTGTAAAAGAGTTAATGAAAATAAGTAGAGAGAGAAGTAAAATTCCGTTGTCATAGAGAGAAAGAGAGTGAAGTGGCGCGGGAGAGGGGGGGGGGGGATGCGGAGATAGATGCCAGGTGGGCTTTGACTGCGCGCTCGATTAAAGCTTGCCTTTGCACTTTATGTGAGAATTCCGCGTGCGCACGGTTTGCCCTGCGCTACATGCGCGCACGTTTGTACGCGTGGATTTTCAATGCTTGGAGTGGCCTAGAGAGAACTGCACTATGTAGGAGAGAGAGAGAGAGAGAGAGAGAGAGAGAGATATTGCGCTGTTGCAGCCGCGTGCTGCCTTGGCTTCTTGCGTGTGCAGGGAAATTCCGTGTGCCAGCGGAACTGTGCATTTATTTTCCGTAGCTCCGCGAAGGGAATTTTTTTGGTTCGTAAATCCCGATTTTTTGTGCAGCGGCATTTCAATGCTAAATATACAATCAAGTTGGGAGAAAGATTTTGATTCTAAACTCGTGGTCGGTTGTCGAATATTCTAACTCGTATTTTTTTTTCGATGCTTGTACAGAAACTCATTGTATCGAAAACTCGTGTATATATAGAAAAGACTATGATAGAAATGAATATGAATGTTTTAAAAGCGAAACAAAATGGTTTGACTATAAAAAACCTCGCAGAAATGATCTTGAAACAATTTTATTCAAATACATGACAAACGCTTATTGTAGTCTTTAGAACTGCATTTACGTGGAATTTCCCTCTTACACATACTGCAGCCGTACCTCCAGCATCGCACAATAGGCACTTTTAAAAAAAAAAATCAAGATTCGAATTGCGGCGGCGTGCACTGAACACGCACGACTTCTCTCCTTTCATCTTCGGGGTCTCGAGCTCGTGTGTGCATGCATATATACGTACAAACAATCCCGTTTTGTTTTCCGGGAGCGAGCCAGAGCAGCAGCAGTCGCGCCGATAAGATCGTATAGCACGCGAGGAAATTGCACTTACCGTTTCTCCGCGAGGCCGTTGGTAATCCAATTGCCGGACGAGCCAAACGCGCGATGCGACTTTTCCTCTCCGCTCGCGGAGATTCTAGTCGCTAAATAATAATACACCCATCACGCAAAAATTTTATAGCAGTTATTTGGTATCTTAGATTTGTGTTATAACTGTGAAAGTATAAATTAATCTGAAAGATTTTATAATATTTAACCTACGCGTGATTTTGTCACACTTGCATGGTAATCCAGAAATTATAATAGTAAGATAAGAATATTTTTTTGGATGTAATGTTAATTTAAACCAACTTTGGTTTTTGTTAAAATATGGAAAATACAACTTATTTGTTAAAAAAGAATATTTCAATTACTAAACCATTATACTGAACAGTAATACTAATTTGCATTCTGTTATGACTTTTGCCTCTAATTTTGAATGCATCAGCTGCTCTGCGAGAGAAAATTATGCAAATGAATAAATGCGGGTATAAATCTATTTAATTAAAATAGTCCAATCACTATTAAATTTTAACTGTCTTATATACATATATATATGAATACTAAATAATATGTAAAATACATCGGTATCAAATAGAATATAGAATAAAGTTAAAATTTCAATGAATAATTGTTACTCGTGCAGTTTCGCGATTCATTTTTTTAAATCCTCGCTCGCGAATTTATGACAAATAAAAAAAACAGTATATCTTCAATTTTTTTTTCAATTTCAATAAATATATTTATAAGGTCTATAAAAAAGACGCCAGAATCAAAAAATCTGTATCATTGGCAATAGTCCAGCGCTACAGTATACACCCAAGTTCGAAAAATCGATCTCATTGCGATGTATTCCATAAACTGTCGCGAATGCCGATGAATTCCACGGCATTCTCAAGCGAGCTTTTTTCCCTCTGATTCGGATTTTTACCACTTTACCATCCGCGTACTATACGCGCACACATCCACAAACACACAGAATGATGCGATAACGTGAAATTGAATACCGCGGACAATATAAAGTTCCGGCAGATTCGCGTTCGGGATTTTCTCGATACCTCTATACGATTTATATATGTATATATTGCTATACATTGGGATGTAAAAATCATGAACCTCGCGCATGAACAATTCGACGATTTTCGTGCCTATTTGTGCGCATACGCTCTTCTCTCTCTTTTTCTTCTATTGCCTATTCTTTTCGGGTTTCTCCTATAATACTCATTCACTCTTTTTTTTTAGTTCACCGCGATTGGGAGAGTAGACCAAATATTTGAATAGCTTCGGATTTTTCGCACGCAATCGCTGGCTAATGGGCAACAAATACCTGTTTCTTTTTTTACTTTTTCATTCTTTGAAAGAATTTAATGTAATTGGAATTTACAGATGAAATATTTTGCAGCCGATTTTTGAATGAACCATAATTCATCGTGGTAGGATTAATAGTGGCGCCAAAGCTAATGTTAAATTTCCATAAGGTGAACGAAGCTAGAAATACATTAATGATGGTAGATTGTATTTTATAATGTATTATACTACTATACCATCATTGTCATTGGCCACCTTATGGAAATTTAAAATTAGCCTTGGCGCCACTATATTATCCCTACCAAGACGAATTTTGTTAGAGAGATCAAATTTATGAGATTTTAAAATTAATTTTGTTGAAATCATTGTAATTGTTGTAAGCGCATTATTTTGCAGCGTATAGAATACTCGCAATCATTTGTAATATTCAATTATCAATTGATAAATCATGCGATGCGCGCACAAATTAAGTCTGACCGCTTCGAAATTGCAATTATTCATTCAGTCGTTAAAATAGGACAAAGTAGCTTAGCACCGGCTGTCTTACTCAGTTAAATCAGCTGAATTGATGGTCTCGTTTGTGAAACATAACGTAATATGTATAATCTATACTTTTAACGTGAAAATCGGGCAATATAACTATAGTACAAAGTTTCGCAATGTTCATTTAGTCAATTAACAAATTTATTAATTATTCATTGTAATATTGTTTTGCGATGTTTAAAATAACAAAATAAAAACGGAATTGCCGCATCGAAATCCTAACGGATATATTTAATTTTAAAAATAACTTGATGTAATTTTATTTTTCCATTCCATGTTTGGTATTTATTATGAATATCGTAAATTTATCTCTTCATTTTCCATCTGTAAACCGTCAAAAATGTGTTTCTCCAAACCCTACAAGTCCAAAATGAATCAATCCCGCACCATCATGATCAGCCTCTCCAAACCCACTCTCGCAACATTTTTCGCGATCGTCGTATAATCGCCTCGTCTATTCCTCCCCGGACTTAAGCCCCTCTATATAACGTCGGCGTCGGTGCAGAAGCCAGCAGCAGCAGCAGCAGCAGCAGCAGCAGCGCGAGGGTAGACAGGCAATAATTTCTCTTCGGCTCGTCTCGTCGTCCGCTCTTGGCCTCCTACTGTGTTTTTCTTGGCCGCGCAGCGCACTACTCGAAGCTGCTGCTATACGCCGCTGCCTCTCGTCGTCGCGTGTTGCCCCGCTGTGTGCCTGGTATTATGAATCAACCGCGGCTATACGCACACTCGCGCACACACGTACACACAGACGATTCCCGGACCTTAACCTTTCGACGCGCCCGCGTAGAGCCAATATACAAACCGTTGCCAGAACTATAGTCTCTCTTCCTTTCTCCTTCGTTCTCCCTTTCACGCTGCATGCTTTTTATTTTTGTGGGTATTACACTGTGGGAATGTCGCTCGACAGGTTGTCGATTTTCTCGGATAAACATAGTTTCTGATTGATTCGGTTTAATGAGGTGACACGACTCTGCGGACGATTTATGGGGGGACGCGCATGCGGTTCGTTTTCACGCTTTTTTTGTCCGTGATGTTTGTGGCGTGACGGCGCGGCTGCAGTCTATACTGTGTTATATTATGGGTGGCTTTTCGAGCGCGAGGCACTTTATGGGAGATCGTATATAGGCGATTAGGCAAGTGGACTTTTTAGCCTTGAAACGCTCTCGTAGCGTTGTCTTTTTTTTGTAGTTTTTAACAATTTTTCCGAAAGTTTACGAGTGCAGTCGAACACATCCATATGGGAAGCTAACCATAATTTCAAAATTATGAATTTATTTTGACAATAAACAACGGGACCATTGTTGATAATCGTTTATAAAAATGAGGATATATAGGTTGAAGAAAATGAATATT
The DNA here is from genome assembly GCA_900490025.1 of Megastigmus dorsalis. NCBI lineage: Eukaryota > Metazoa > Arthropoda > Insecta > Hymenoptera > Megastigmidae > Megastigmus > Megastigmus dorsalis. Next base: position 10,446 of record UELU01141769.1, read on the forward strand.
TAATTATCTCAATTAATATAAAAAAATACCTTCTCAAATTTACCATTTATTCCGCAGTATGCAATGCAGTCTGCGCTGAAGAATAGCAGTATTTTGCCGTCGGCCGAATAAAAATAAATTCTCGACCGAAGCTTCTCTCAAAGTTCTAATTCCGTGATCGCTTTTGAAAACATTCCCCCAAAATTTCATCCTGCACACACACCCGAACAATATCTGCTCGTCCCGCATCACATGTAAAACTCCCCAACATATTCATCTAAGGCATTATAACGGAACCGCGCGTATACATACATTTTAGAAGCCGAGTAAATCCGTCCAACTGTGGCAAGCGGCCAGAATCAGCAAACCAAGAAAATTCTCCCGCTTCTCCCAACGAAAAGAGCGCGCACCACCAACACCGTCATCGTATACATATACACGAGCCCATAGAACTTGAGAGACATTCGCTTGGCGCACGTAAGAAGGGCTCATAACTGCAGCGCTGCATCCAGCACCACCAACTCCTCTTATCCCTCGGTGCTTTTGTCGCGCTGCTGCACGCCGAGCGAAAATAACGCGGACGGCAGCGAATTCGCCGATTCGGCAGGGATGTAATAAATAAAGGGGGATACACACCAATAGAGAGAGAGAGAGAGAGAGAGAGAGGAAGAGAGAGATTCCTCCTGAATGCTGCCGCCCGCGGAAATCTGAATATTTATGAGGGACACCCAACGCCCGCATCCCTCGCTCCCTCATCATACATACGTGTGTGCAGCGTGTGTGATGTATAATACCTGTGCAGTGTGCGACGAGGCTTTTTGTGCGAGTTGCTGCTGCTGCACACACGTGCACTGTAACTTCCTCTCTCTCTCTTTCTATCTTTCTCTTCTCTCTCTCTCTCTCTCTCTCTCTCTCTCTCTCGTTTTTTTATTCTCTGCACTGTGCGCGTCTGGTCCTTTCTTCGACGTTGCACGGCTGATGCTTGTGTTTCAGTTCTCTATATATATATATCTCACTCTCCTCTCTTTGAAAATCGACGCCCTGTTTTTCCTGGCTATTTGTTGCGCGGCTAATTATTATGGCTTGTTCTGCACTGCGTGTTCCTTTTTTTTTTATTCGTCGTTGTTTTCTCGATTCGTATACCAATGCGTCGCGTGCTTTTTCAGGGTTCGTTCGCAGAGCAAAAGCATTGGACTTTAATCAGAACGAATACATGTGTGCGTGCGTATATCCACCGCGCGATTTTCTCTTTTTTCTTCATAGTGTGTGTGTGTGTGCGCGCGCGTATGTGTGTGCAGGAGTTGTAAATGAAAACGGACGTTTCAGTCCGAGATCTTTGCGTCGCGTGCATTGAACTATCTCTGCGCATGCTGACTTTGTGAATTTGCGTAACGCTTTATTAGTCAAAATTTCGTTTTTGTGTGCTAAAGCACTTATCTTATATATATATATAACTTATCTTCGATTGAAAAGCTCAAATTTAAATTGTCATCTGGTTATTATTTTTAAATTAGAAGGTAATGTATAAGCTGTAATTTTGTGTATAAATTAAAGATTACGCTAATGGAAAAAAACGTTAGAGAGATAACTTGACACCTTTCTATTTACTTCATTTGTATAATGAATCATGCGAATCTCACATCTTCGCGAACCGTTGTCGTCGACTTGAGCGCGCGTACAAGATATGCGACAAAAATAAAGAAAAAGCTGGCGAGTACCGGAAACGAACACATTTTCGGCACTATACCACGTCTAGTTCGTTGGCGCTTTTTCATCAAACGTTACTAAACGTGCGCGTGCAAGTACAAGAAGTCGTGAGAAAGAGATAGAGAAAAGGGGGAAAAAAGGCAAGGAGGGAAAAAAAGTCGAGAGCTCCAGATATTCTGTTTAGATAGTTAAGTGTTCAACAAACATTTCTCTCTTTCCTTAGGAATTCACAGCACTGAGAAAGAGAGCGAGAGAAATGAATCTTATCTACAAGTCTCTCGGCTTCTTCTCTCTGTCCTTTTTTCGTTCTGTATGCCTTCGTTCCTTGATGCTTTTCCGCATATAAGCTCGAGATTGGATTCGCCGGAATTTCGCATATAGTCCCGGTAGTAATATTTCAAAGACTGCACGCGCTCAACTCGGGCCTCGATAAAAATTGCTTTGAACGAGAATAATCGTGATTATTCGCACAGACGGGCGTGCAGTAACTATAGGCGAATTTAATGGAAACATAAATTACTTTAGATTTTCATTTTGAAGTGCATTTCTGATATTTTACCTTAAGTGTATACTAGAAATATGTTAATTACAATGTTTCTAACATTACTTACTGAATTTTAATATGTGAATGCGCAAATATATTGGAATTTCTTTAGAACTCAATTTCACGGAAAATATTTCTTCTTTATCGATCTAAAACACAAAGTGGTTTTAGTATATTGCTTTTGTAAGTTAATTTATTCACGATGTAAAGTTTTCATCATATTTTCTTATCCGGAAAATAAAATAACGCACGAAGCAAATTTTTGTAGTAGTCACATATTACATGCATCCAATGTCTTTATTGAAAATTTCATTATGATTTCAAAAACCTCTTTCAACATAATATCGAGAATCCGTAGAGAATATACTCGGAGCGAAAAGCATATTCACCACGAAGCCCCTAATCCCGATCCGCAATAAACTTCAATAAATACGCGCATTTATATAAGGATTTTAAAAAAGCTTGTTTCGCTAGACTTAACCGCAGTGTGAGAAAATCGCGCATTTTTCCATCCAAGCCTTCGTGGAAAGACTTTAAGAATACGCTCTTTATCAACGTGAAAATCGACCTAAATAAAAATAAAAAAGGTCAACGCTTCAAGTCTGCGTAGAGCAAAATGTCTAAAGAATATGACACATTTTATTATTTTAATCCTGGTTAAAGACGACTTTGTTAATGGTTTTTTTGTACAATAAATGTTTGAGTTGATTTGCACGAAATCGATTATATCAATTAATATATTAAACACTAGTCACAATATTAAAAAGGACTTTCTTCAGGGTTAGATGTTATTCATTTCCAACAAATGAAAATTTGTCATTTTTTCGAACCACGCAAACATCTTCTTTACATCCAATACTAACGTATTTAACTAGTTTTCTTTACACTTTGAAATATACTGTAAGAAATATTCAAATAATATTAATTTGTATAATTGTAATTTGAAAATAACTTTTATCGAACTCAATAAACAAAGTAAGTCCCCAACAATGAGCACGAACTAGGGAAATAAAAAAGAAAACCACGAAACGACCACAAAATAGTTCCTTCCAGGCATGGAGCAACTCGCGACACCGAAAAATAATAACAATGATTTAAGTAATAATTTCAATAATAATAGTGGCAAAAAACGTCCGAATGTGGAAAAAGGGGGTATGGAGCGCGTGTAGGAGAAAAAGAAGGCGAAACAGAGAGAGAGAGAGAGAGAGAGAGAGAGAGAGAGAGAGAGAGAGAAAGTGGCGCTGCTGCAAGCGTAGTTCCGGAGCACTTTTGTGCGGCGCCAATCGACGACTAATTAGAGCTTTTTAAACTGCAATTTAAAGTGGTGGGCAAGAGGTGTGTGCCAAGGCGCGCACAATTTTCGCCAAGGCAAAAGCGAATATATATGCGGGCGTGCAATTTCTCTCTCTCTCTCTCTCGCTCGGAGTTTTTTAAACACGAACTCTTAGCTCTCGTTCCCTTGTACCCTTTATTTCCCCGTCACCTCTATATGCGCCGCACTTTTATATTCGACTAGTTTGATCCCTGCCTCACTTTCTCGCTGTGCGCGCCTTTGTGCTCTGCACTACTGGCAACTCTAACTGCTCCCAACCGCCTTATCATTTTGGCTTGCTAGTTCCTTACTTAATTCGAAAATGCAAATGAGGTCGAATTATTGTATCTGCTTTATGCTGCATTGAGTGTAGTTTGAAAAAGTGCACAGTTCACCGACCTTTAATGTCGCTCTGCTTATGAATTTTAAAGCGTCATAACGATTATCGATTAAAGTCAAGCAAAATATTTGTTACCACTGAAAGGTTTACATTAAAGACATATTTTATTGGTGATAAAAATATCGATTACTTATATTTCACGGAACGATTTTATATATCGAATGTTCAAACTTAAATCCTTGTATCCATCATTAAAGCTAATCAACAAAGCTTACAAAAACGTTATACCTGACTATCCAGTCTTTGATCTTTATCAATTTCAACTTCTTTTCACCGTTAATATAATTCATCTTTCGCTGGCATTACATTGTATTTTTTTTTTGCTCCCGTTCTCTCTTTCTCCGGAGGGACTCGTCGATTAAAATCAGGACAAAATAGCTGTGCGCGCGTTATATAAACGCCTTTGCACCGGGGAATTCGTCTCGCGGAGATGACATTCATGCCTTTGCAGGCTTGGCTTCCTCTCAAAAGAAAACTGCTCTAGCCACTCCTTTTATATACCAATCGTATAGGGCTTCCCTTTATGCGCTTTAGCTTGTGACTTTTATTTTTGGACAGAATCTTTAAAAATACCCCCACGCTCCAACTTTATCTGGATGAAGTTGAAAAAAGAGGATGGCAAAAAAAACACGCTTATCTTATTTGTTGGTATTAAATGCGATTAGACTATCAGGAAGTGCCTTACGACGCAAATACTTGCTTATAAGTATTTGACTATCGGTGTCTTTTAATATGGAAATAGCTATAAGTGTTAAATAGCATAAAGTTGAACATATGTGAACGTATAAATATTATGCTTACCAAAATTCCGCATGGGTTCACGTACAGGCTAAGTGAATACCTGACAAGGCTAAAAGTCTGTAAAATTGTAGGCCAAGCATCCTCTCGGCAAAAGCCTTCTCCATAATCCAAAGCCGAAGTAACAGCAAAACGGCGAATTTACTAACTGAACACTCTGTTATCTTTGCAGAAGCTATGCGTCTTCCAAAAGTCTCTGGAGGAGCTGTCGTCGCGGCTAGCGGGTGCCGAGGCGATTCAAAGCGGCTGGCAGGCGGCCTCGACCGGACCCGAGGCGAACGAGCAGCTCGAGCAGTTGCAGAAGTTCGGCGAGAGGCTCGGACCTATACAGAGGCTCATCGAGGAGGCCAACGAGCAGGCGAGCGCCTTCGCCTCCAGCAGCGTCATAGTCTCCCACGCGCTCCTCGCCAAGCTCGAGGATCTCAATGCGAGGTGAGGATCGAAATATATTAAATCAATGACTTATCGCTATTGACAATCGAGATTCCTGCACTGAAAGAACTTCTTAGCACCAAATAAAATTCTTTAATTGTGAACGAACATCATCTTAAATATGAATAACTTTTTCTCCCTACTTTCTTTTAGTGCTCGAAATAATTAAATAGCCGAATTTTTATTGTAGATTTCCTACCTTAATTTATAAAAAATTATATTCATCCGCCTCCTACGCCATAATAAAAGCAGCCTTTAAACCTATATATATATATACATGTACTTAAATTCAGACAAATAATATTTCATCTTTGTTTCAAAATTATACATTGAAATATTATGGTATTTATTTTGCAACACAATTCGGCAGCAAAGGTCAGGGCATCTCCTTAATTGCTGTATAATAAAAAAGAATCGTATGATCAACTTAGTCCACACCAGCAGTCCAGCGAATCCTTTTATCGGCATTAAAAAATTCAACAGCTGCAGACCAAGTCTCCGTATATAACTAAAATACACACGCAAAACTGCTCGAAATCTCGGCTTAAAGCATGGCCGAAAACTTGGCCCCCGCAAAAATTAATTAATTAACTCCAAACAAAGCCCGGGCAGCGCGCGCGCGCAAATGCGTTTTTAACCAAAGTTCAAATACTCGCCTCCACCGAGCACCGCCGCACTATAACAACAAAACTTTTCTCTCCGTACGCCCTCGACTGCGCGCACACAAATTAGACGCACACACACACACGCGCGCGTGTATATATAATGTCTCTCCTCCCATCGCGAATGCATCCACACAACTCCGGCGTCGCACCAGCCGAATTGCGCGCAAACATCCACGAGCAAAGAGGGAGAGGGCAGTATATTGTATACGTGTATACTTAAGCAATGAGGAAGAGAAGGAGAGAGAGAAGTAATCCGGTCGGAGTCGCGCCGCGATACCATTTTCATTTTTATTTAGCTATGAAACAATTATTAATCTTCAAGAGGTACTTGGCAAGAATTTGGATGCCTTGAAAAGAAAGTCACTTATTGCAACGTCGCGGTGTACAAAAATAGATTCACTCACCTTTGCTGCGATTAACCGTACAAAATAAATACTAATTTTCGCACCAATCTGTATGAAATTCAGTCTACGCTTACCAAAGTCTAAAAAGAGCGAATGTATAAGCTGGACCTTTTATACTGCATTTCGGTGGCATTAGCGCGCAGCCTCTCCCTGACGTTCTTTTTCCCCTTCCTCCCATCCCCCTCTGTACTTATTATTATTTCCCCGAGACTTAAGCACAACTCTGTTTTTCTTTCCCCGTCGTGGCTCCGGTCCGCAGGTGGAAGGTGCTGCAGGTGGCAGTCGACGAGCGTTACAAACTGCTAAGCGGCTTCGGGAAGGACGGTAGCACTCCGGGCAGTCAGGCTTTCCTCGCGAGCAGTGTCGAGCCGCCCTGGGAGAGAGCGCTCACGCCCGCCAAAGTGCCTTACTACATCAAGTGAGCGTGCAGAATGCTTCTTTTTTCTTTTACTTACCTTCTCACTCTCTAGCGGCTGGATTCCTGCACTGATTCGTTTCGGATTCTATGGACTTGCAATAGTTTTAAACTTTACTGTATAGTGCTTTTGCGAGCTTTAAATATATAGTTTTCAAGCAATTTGGATGGTAATAATTTTGCGCGCTGATACGTTCTAATTTTTCAAACGTGTACAGAAAGAGCGTGACTTTAAGCAGGAGTAAGCGCCTCGTACGAACTTTAAAGCTGATGCACTCGAAGTGCATGGCACTGAAAGGAACCTTTTTTAGCGTGAAAACAGATGGAAATTTTTTCTAGGTCTGTATGAATTCGAAACAAACGCTGCAGTTACATTTGGAATTCAGCCGCGGTCAATGAGACGATTAATGTATATTCGCATAACGAACTTTGTACTTTGTCGCGTAGCCACCAATTGGAGACGACGCATTGGGACCACCCGAGAATGATCGAGCTCATGTCTTCGCTTGGTGATCTCAACGAGGTTCGCTTCTCCGCGTACAGAACGGCCATGAAGCTGAGAACGGTGCAGAAGCGACTCTGCCGTAAGTATTTCTTTCATCCTGCATCATAATGCTCGGTACGGTATTTTACGAGGGCTCCTCCTGCCGAGCTAAATCGTCGAGCAACGTCAAACACGATGCATATGTATATATATGTACATAACGATGACCGTAATAACGTAACGAATGTCGCATTTGGAGTAGTGGACATGCTGAGTCTCTCTACTGCCCTGGAACAGTTCGATTCGCACGGTCTGCGGGCGCAGAACGACAAACTAATCGACATACCCGACATGGTCACCGTGCTCACCTCCATTTACGAGCTGATAGCGGCTGAAAATCCGACCCAGGTATCGGTCCCGCTCTGCGTCGATCTCGCCATCAACTGGCTGCTCAACGTTTACGACAGGTACACCTGCATATACGCACTCGTAACTGCTTCATTTTTCATCTCTCTCTCTCTCTCTCTATACATTGGCTTGCCTCGATTCCTTCTCGATGGGCCACGACGATCGTTAATATCGCTTTCCTCCATTCCTCCACAGCCAACGGACTGGACAAATTCGTGTCCTGTCGTTCAAAGTCGGCCTCGTGCTGCTCTGCAAGGGACACTTGGAAGAAAAATACAGATGTAAGTGGCATATCTCTATCTTTCACAACCCTATATATAATATATCAGCAATTGCGATTAGCTTTCTTTTTTGTCATTCAAATATTCACGCGAAAAGGATTCTATCTCTTTTGTTTTGCCCTACGTTTCAGACCTATTCCGCCTGATCGCGGATCCGAATCGTCTGGTCGATCAGCGCAAGCTCGGCCTCCTCCTCCACGACTGCATCCAAGTGCCGCGTCAACTCGGCGAGGTCGCTGCCTTCGGGGGCTCCAACATCGAGCCCTCGGTGCGCAGCTGCTTCGAGAAGGCCGGCAAGGACAAGAACGAGATCGAGGCCGTCCACTTTCTCAGTTGGCTGCAGCAGGAGCCCCAGAGTATGGTCTGGCTGCCGGTGCTCCATCGGCTCTCGGCCGCCGAGAGCGCCAAACACCAGGCCAAGTGCAACATCTGCAAGGAGTACCCGATCGTTGGCTTCAGGTACAGGTGTCTCAAGTGCTTCAACTTCGACATGTGCCAGGGCTGCTTCTTCTCCGGCAAGAAGGCCAAGAATCACAAGCTCACCCATCCCATGCAGGAGTACTGCACGGCGGTAAGTCTTACGCATATCGGGTGTAAAATACCCGATTTGCCTCTGCATCAAGAAATGCACCTCTTGCAGTCGCCGCAAGTTTATCGTCTCTCTAACTTGAACTTTTCTTCCGTCTGTTTGGGTGTGATATATTGTAGACAACATCGGGCGAGGACGTGCGCGACTTCACGCGCGCACTGCGCAACAAATTCAAGTCGAAGCGCTACTTCAAGAAGCACCCGCGAGTCGGCTATCTGCCCGTGCAGACCGTACTCGAGGGTGACGCTCTAGAGAGTCCAGCCCCGTCGCCCCAGCACAGCTCACTCAGCCAGGACATGCACTCGCGCCTCGAGATCTACGCCTCGAGGCTGGCCGAGGTCGAGCTGTCGCGCACACGCAGCAACTCGACGCCCGACAGCGACGACGAGCACCAGCTCATCGCTCATTACTGTCAGAGCCTCAACGGCGGCGACGGCGTCAACGTGCCCCGCAGTCCTGTGCAGGTCAGTTATCTGTTTATACCAACCTTTTCTCTCTCCCTCTTCTTCTGTACAGAGATACACAAATATTTCTACATAGGATTAATCAATAGTTCAATTGCACTTTTGCAAAAATGTGACATAAGTGTATTTACTTTTTCCTCTATAAACAACCATTGTGTATATATATGCCAGTTAAAATTATAAATACACAAATGTAAGGGAGCTAAAAAGAAATTGTAATTGACGCACAGGTCATGGCGGCGATCGACGCTGAGCAGCGCGAGGAGCTCGAGGCGATGATACGCGAGCTGGAGGAGGAGAACGCGACATTGCAAGCCGAGTACGAGAGGTTGCGCTCGAAGCAGACGCCGGGCTCGACGCCTGAGGATGGTGTGCACGCTGGTGGCCGCCAGCCGGACTGTGATATGATAGCCGAGGCGAAGCTGTTGCGCGAGCACAAGGGCCGACTCGAGGCGCGCATGCAGATACTCGAGGACCACAATCGACAGCTCGAGGCGCAGCTTCAGAGACTGAGACAACTGCTCGACGAGGTACGCATATGTATACCTATATACTCGCACTCGACTCGTTGGTACAACTCGCGTTTCATCGTCTGTTTGACCAATGCTTAAGAAAGAGGTGGTTCGAAAATTTTCATTATTTGCAGAATTACTCAAAAAGAATTTCTTACCGGATTAAAAATTCAATTATTAATTTTGCGGTTAACGTCATCTTCTAATTTCCATAACAGACTATAACCTAAAATAAATCAGCCGACGAGTTTCCGTTTACTAACATACTTTTCTGCAATTAGCCGAATGCCGCATCGCCCTCTAAGACTGGAACGTTGCAGACGCGAAGCGTAACTGCTTCGCAACTCGCCACTGATTCACCCGCCAAAATGAATGGTCACTACCATGATTCTCCAGGTATATTAAACATTTCTATATTTTCTAATACGAAAACATTTCATTAAAATAATTTTCATCCATCTTTTTAACATTTGGTTTGTGGAAAATACATACATAAACACCTACATAACATGAAATATCATTACTAACACTGAAGAATTATATTTTTGTTGATTTTTTTATTCCTATATGGTAAGTAAGGTAAATGTGTGCTTTAAGTGAGTCAATTTCTGGGTCGCTAGAATTATTGAAACTTAATTGACAATTTTGTGTAGTTTGTTTTTAACATCTTTTAGTGTAGTTATCACGTTGAAAAAAGCAAGTAACTCTTTTAATATAAAGTACGTTTAAAATTTTCTTTTTTCAAACGTAGAAATTTAAAAAATTCTTGTTTACTGTATTCTGTTGTTCACTGATATCAGTAAACTTGCATACGGTTGATTTACAATAACATAAAATAATTACTTGAATCTTCTAACTATATACTTATAGTAATTTACAAAACAAAAGGTGGTTCTATATTGACTAGTCAGTGAAACGAACATTTGTCTTACTTCTCATACACATATGCTCCTTCTCTGTCTCTCTCTTTCGATGTAAACGCGCTTTTCGGATATACATTGGGCTTAGGTGGTGGTGGAGGCTCTGGAGAAGGTCGAGTAAGCAGCTTAGAAAGACCACCGCCGCCGCCTCATTCTCACAGCGTAACTCATAATGTGGGCAACCTCTTACACATGGCAGGTTTGTGCTGGTTTTACCATTCTGTTTTTTTTAATCATCCGCTTTTCTCATTTACGCATCGCGAAACGCTCTAAAGAAAACTTGTTGTATAATATTCCAACGAAAATTTAAGTTTTAGCAAGACTAGATGAAGGTTTGATGAACGGAGAAAATTTTTTGGAGCATAATTCTCAGCTTCAAACATGAAAGTGATTTTCGTGAAAAACTACTGAAACAATAAAATAGAAGCATTTTAAACGAAAACTTTTATAAGAGCAGAAAAAAATATCAGTCTCATTACTATCGAACATTATTAACATATTAAATTGTTAGAATATTTTTAATAATCTATTCAAAAAATGTCTAGTACTGTAGCTGCAATGAATCATTAAAGTTTATTTGTAAAATATTAGGTTTAACAAAAATAATTCATTAATTATCACTATTATAACCCGATTTATATTAGTCTTGCTTTAACTTGATGTTGATTATTTGGAAATATGTGTTTCTCTTTTCCAATGCCACTCTTCCACGTGATAAAATTTGTCAAAAAAGCGTTTAGCATAAAAAATTGTCAAGTATCACTTTAGGTGCATACAATTATTTTATTGACTAAGAATATAAAAGATATGTTAAAAACGTTATAAAATGGTAATAGATGAAATTTAACTTATTAGAAACTTTTTTGACAAAATTTTATTCGTCTAAACCTGTATAATAAAACGTCGATTCTTAGAAATGATGAATTAAAGTATTGTAACTAACTAGATCAAGAAGTATATATTCAATTCCTTATTGTGTAATTGCATGTACAATCCTTTCAATAACTCTAAAAGTTCTAATGTCTTGTCTGCTATCACATTATAGGATGGATGTAAGAAGGTGAGCTTTCCAAAATCTGATACTATTAAATGTTTAAAATGTATTTAACTAATTACTATTTTATAATTATTTGCAGTAGTATTTGCTTTATTTATTGCTTTAATTTGTTAAATTGATCTGAAAGGTTTAAATTATTATATCCCTTAACATTTTATGTAAGAATATATTTTTATAATTTCATTTATATAAAATATATTGGTAAATGTACGAATAAATAACACATATGCTATAAATTTCTATTTTTTTTTAGATACACACATTTTTATTATGAATTTATGTAATATTTTTCATTTCTCAATAGTAATTGAAAGCATCACTTATAAGTTATCCCTGAAATGACTATCATTTTTGCTTAACTTGCTTTTGCTTTTTAAATTTATTTCTCTACTATTGTGCACTGCCAGTAACGAATACAGGATGCGATAATATAAATGTATTGCAAAATACATTGATGCTTATTATACTTTTCTGCTTATTTACATAATAAAAATTCATAATAGATTTTAAATTATTAATAAAATAACATTAAAATATTATTACACCTTAAGTTTGTCCAAATAAAAAACGTAAATTATAAATATTTCATTCTACTTCATTTAAGATAGTCCTGATAGCCAGATATTTAATACCTACGTTTATTTATATAAATTAATAGTTTTGTCGTGAAGAGAATGTGTTAGTTCTAGTACCATTACATAGTTAACATTACGTAGTTAGTATTACATAGTATTACATAAGTTAGTATTTTATAGTACTAACATTTTACCAATATTACCTCCGTCACCTTATTTTTGTTCTTATAAAAAGAATACTTGTATTTATACGAAATATTGACACAATTTTACTTTGGGCTATAATCAACTGTTCTGCAAAGTTTCAAGATAATATTTAGAGGCAGCATTGAAATATTCACAAAAACTAAGTATCTGAGATGGTTAGAATGGTTTGGAAATACCATTTTCAATGGTATTTAAATAACTTCGTGAAAGTTTCAAAGAAAGTGCTCGAATAAAAATATTGCAATATCGGTAAGGTATCATAAGGCATATATCTGCAAACCAAACATTAGTCCAATTTCCATAGTCATTAGAAAAATTAAGTAAAATCGTTTAAATTGGATAATTTACTGACGAAATAAAATATTTAACATGTTTAATTTAGAAATATAACTATGCGATTATAATAACTTATCAATACCGTATGATAGTAGCATATTTACTTATTTATTTATCACTTAACCCTTTTATGAACTAAAATATAGAAGATAGTAGGTAGTACACTGAGCATCTTATTCAAAATTTGGTATAGAAAATTTTATTGAAATTATGTCGAGATATGGATTGATTCCGTTTATTTTGAAAAATAGCTTCTTAAAAGCTTTTATTTGAGTTATCCGGGAAATTGGGATTATCTTAAACTAAATAATATGCATGTTATTTTGCGTACATAAATTTAACATATACATGATTGCATTCCAGAGGACTTGAGTAAAGCTGTCGGTGACCTGGTGACAGTCATGACTGAAGATAACAAGCCGGAGACGAATGGACAGCAGCAGCGAGCTCCACCTCCGGCTTTCAAGCAATGAACAAGAAAAGAAAAAACAAATATACATATATACATATATAAATATATATAAAGAAAACACAAACAAGTAATAATTCGCAAAGTAACACTTAAACACAGAATCACACGTACAGACACATGAAAACAATCAATCATCGCGCTTACTTCACCGAATGATAAATAAGGAGCACAAATAAGGGGTATGAAAGGCGGGAGAGAACGAAGAATCATCATAATCAATGCTATCAAGCTCATTATATCGCAAACTAATCATTACTTTGTATCGTTGACCAAGAGCGACAAGTCTGGTTTTATTGCATATCAGAGAGACAAGTACTAATTTTATTGCGCGCGCTGAACCACAAATAATGAGTATTTAAAAAAAAGGAAAAGAATAAAACGAAATACATTTACACAGGGTCAAAAAAGAAAACAAGGGACTTTTTCGATCTTCATCGCGCGATGGTTTTTGGGTATTTTATAGATTTTTTTGTATAGCCGAGAAGACTACTCTTTTATCGAATAAAGGAGAAGCGACAAGGAGGAAAAAAACGAATGAGTTCTTTCAAAGCTTTCCCCCGCTGTGTTATGTATAAGGGGTGAAGAGCTTTGAAAACTACATATTGTGACTCGTCATATCATTGCCAAAAAAAAGAAAATGAGATAAGAAGGAACGCTAGATAAGGGAGGAAACTGTTATGTATTGTAATAATCAGAAAACGAACGAATCGATTGTTATACGCCTGCTATAGCTAAGAAGTATATAAGAAATTATTAAACTACTAAAAACAACCGAAATGCGAAAAAAGGGGATTAAACGATTATAAATATATATACTTAAATACGAGAGGAACGACAAGAAATTCAAATAATATTAAACAATGCATGCAAAAGAAACAAGCAATGTGTCAAATCGCATACTATTATAGGCTGTAGAATTGTAATTTACACGCCCTGTTAACCTAAATCCTGAACCCCTTTTTTTCTTTTCGTTTCGATAAACCACTTAAAACTGTCCTGACCTTTTTCTCCAGGGCAATTATATACTAAAAGAATGAAACACGTACACATACGAACGCATATTATGTACTGCAAAGATGAAGAAAGGAAGATAAATCGAAGACCAAAACGGAACGATACTTCTCCCGGCACATGAACGTATATTATATATCGAGTACGATCTCCTGCGACTTTTCTAGATTTTTTTAACGATAAAAAGGAAGAATACGACCTACGGCGGAACATGCTATTTTGGTTTTCTGACTTCCGTTCCACTAATGAACGAATGTTATATATATATATGTTTAAAGATATTAATAAACTATCAACAAAGCAAATTGTAGTCTGTATTCTAACAACCTGCAATAAAAAGCTATCTCAAAAATATATGTCAACCTGTATAATACATTATCTAATATTTTAGCAGACACCCTTCCAACGCCAATTGCTTAACTTTCGGTTTTAATTCGTTATTCGCATCATGAAATATTTTTACGTCTTGTTTTTATGTCCTCTAATTTCCATGAAATTTTGTAATTTAAAAGAAATATGATTTTCTATTCAAATATGTAATATCTACATTGTTTTATATTACGTTTTTAATTTTATTGATAAAAATATAAATTGAATCTAATACTATTTAATCAATAAATAGTAATATAGTGAAGGACTCTTGTTTATAATATTGTTGGACATCGCCTAAGTCGGCATTAAACCCTTTGCGGCATGACGTCTACAGTAAGAAAATTCTTGAGTTCATGAGGATAATGAATCTCGTTAGGTACAAATACTTGGTAAATACTTACACTTAATTTAGTAAAATTTAGAAGACGTCATTTTTTCTACCTTCTATTAAGGTTGTATAGGCTATACCATCAAATCCAAAAGTTAGTCAAATTTAAAAATTAAGCTTTTATGACTTGAAAGTATATTTTTATACAGAGCTATAC
>UELU01141769.1:26255-40722 GCA_900490025.1 Megastigmus dorsalis
TAGGTATACCTCGCATGTTAAATTGAAATTTATACTAATTAATAACTTTTAAACGAGCTAATCAATCCTTCTAAAATTTTGTGGGTGATCTTGTATTGTTAAAATCTACTTATTTACAAATTTTCAATTGTGTCTCATCATTTCGACTATATAGCCTATACAACCTTAACTATTAAAGATACTTTAAAAACTGCTATAAATTCATTGGCGTATAGCTTCCTCAAATCAGTTTTATTATCAAAAAAATTTAGTTTTAATTATTAATTCAGTATATATATTTATAATATATATATATTTAATAAACAAGTATTGTTAAAATATTTAACATAAAAAAAATTTTAAATTATTACGTAAATGAACTAAAAAATTTCGGGCGATAATAAAACTACAATTTTTTAAGTGGTGTAGTATATATATATATCTATACAATGTATTTTTCGTTAAATACATTTAGAGTCCACCTACAATAAGTAAAATAGGTTATAGATTCATGTAATAAGTTATAATTTTTTTTAGTAATATTCGTGTTTTATACTATTTTTACTAGACTCTTAAATAAAAAATATTAATTCATTCTAAAACGATAATTATTCTTACTTTTTGCTAAATGAATATATTTAAATAAGCATTTAATAATTTTTTTAGTTAGATTAAAGTATAAAAATTGCAACTCACGAATTTAATGGGAAATCTGTTTATTTTGTTCGAGAATATTTACAGACATTTTCAGTTTCATACTATAAACTGTAAGTGTCGGTAAGTATACTCGTATGAGATAGAAATCATTATACTAATATAAATATAAGTTTGATTTAATTGTTTTTTTTTCAGCACAGGTAAAGATCTTTATTATAATGTAAGGTAGCTTTTTTCTTTGCCCTCGTGGCTGGCTACTCTTACATTAATTTCTCACGTTGTTACCTGCGAACCCGTCGCCCGTTACGCACTCCCGATGAAAGTTGGAAAGCTCCTACCTTTATTGAAGGTCTCGTTGATGGCAGGCTCCTTCTCGTCCGAGAAGCTAGTGAGGAAAACGGGTAGCGTGCAAGTCAGAAAGAAGCAAAGTGTGGCAAGGGTTTGCGGGACGACGAAATATTTTAATCTAACTCTATTCTACACAGATCTTATACAAAGGTTATTAAAAACGTATCGCGACGCGCGATCTTAAACCCGGCTACGAATGTCGTGAGGGCGATTCGCGACGAACTCCTAGTAGACGATTCTCAAAGTCTCGGTGTCGGCGGTAAGGCTCCACCAGGTCTTGAACCGCAAATAGAATCTCAATATTTAAAATAAAACGATCTCGCGTACCGTGAAAGCAACCTCGGCTCCTCGTTACAATTTCAAAATTCTTTTCTTTGATTTGGAAAGTAACTGATCTTCGAATTTCGGCGCTACAGTTGACGCCGCTCGCTGTTAGTGACGGTCATTGCGCGGGCCGATACGACAAGCGGACGCTTCGCTCGCGACCGTAGGCGTCGCGGGTGAGGAGGTATGACGGTTGTGGCGGGCCTTTCAAAAAGGAGCTCTCTTCGCGGTGGACCAAGCCGCGGCCCCCTCGTCTCGTCATGACTCACTCGGCTTCTGTGCGCCGATGATGCCCCGTCTTCTTCTCTCTCCTTCGCTCGCTTCTCTTTTTCCGTTTCACACTCTCATTCACTCATGCATACTTGATTTTCCTAACTTCGCCTTGACGGACCCTCTCGCTTCATTACTTCGTCATAGTTACTCTCTTATAATAAATATACCTAGTTCATTAGCTGTAAAGTAATTAAAATTTTTTTTTGTAAATTTGAAAGTATCAAATATTAATTTATCTTAGAAAATAGATTCTTTCAAACAATAATTTTTTTTGTGCAAATTAATAACTGACAGTGTAAAAGAGCCTCTAAAACAAAGGTAGTATAACAATGAGACTTAAGAGGAGGCCGGAGCTACCCCCCTCCTCAATAGTTTGTAGTTCCAAGTTCATAGAAAAACTATAAGTCAAATAAGCCTCATATTGCACAGAACGGTTCATCGTACCAAGCACTATGGCGCTCAGCTCCTGGTATTACTCAAAATGATAAATAAAAAAAGTTACATGCAGAAATAGGCATGTTCAAGAATTTGAGGTTAATTTTCAATGCGTGAATGTCGGTTACTAGTTTCAGCTTTCTGCAAAAACGACTAATCGTATCCACTTGAAATTGCACAGGAAATTTATTACATTGAGAACTATGGCGCTCAAGTCCAAGTTTTCATTTTTATAATCAATAGAAAAAGATATCATCAAATCAAAAAACACGTTTTTAGCTCCGACCTCCCCTTAAGCATGTATTTCCCGTATAATTTATTCAGGATAACGAATAGAACCATTTTTCGTTAAGTGATTTATAGAAATTAAATAAAGAACAAAACTCAATTATACAGTCTTTCAAAACAGATAATAATAGAATTTATTTTATATATAATTTATATAAATACAAAATTAAACTAAATATAATAACTTATGAAAAAAACTACATACGTTCATTGCGCTTTTATGTATGGTGAAATCTGAGACTTCGTAGCAAAAATGTATTGATTAAATATTTGATAATTCGTAACATTACATGTAAAAAAGTATTCGTGATAAATATTCACTTTGTAAGTACCAAGTATACTTTGAAGATCTTCTGGTCCTTGAGTCATATCAACCCATTTGTTATTTTATTAGCATCCAAACATGCATTCAATCTGTACAACTTCACCGGTTTTCAATTTTGATGATCACGACATTAAACGCATTACGCTATTCTTTAATTGTACGATAACTTTACTGTAGTGTCGTAAAACCAATTCATAATTCATGTCTCCGCGGTTATACTCGGAGGCTACTGTTGATGCCGCATTTTGAACACGTACGAACTATAAAATAGAAAACATAATTTTTATTATATATTTTAATATGTCACAAAATAATACAAAACAATCACGTGTTTTTAATTTAATCAAAACATAAATATTTCAAAAGTTGGTAAATTTAAAGGGATGCACTATCCTAACTAATTATTTATAAAATATAGTTTGACAGTTACGTTAATATTTATAAAATTAAAATTAATAGACAATGAAACTGCTAGAACTTAAAGATTAATCGACAAAGAATGTTTAACTTACTTGATTTAGTTTTATCCATTCACTATAGTAGTCGGCTTCTTTTTCCCAAGCATTAAAGTGCACTTTCGTGCCTTCATTATTTTCAATGACAAATTTGAATAATTTCAAATTTTTTTTTTTCTTCATAGAGTATCTGTCGTACTTCTCAACTACCTCTACGACCTTGCCAGTAATGTATTTTCTGTCACAGTTAATAATAATATTTTAGTATTACACCCATCGTTCTTATTGGGTATAACGAGGATGTCGAACCCTAAGCGGTTATATTTTGAATTGAATTTGTTGTCTTACTGGATATGTTCATTTTTAATATAAGTGCATATAATATATTCTAATATTTTATCGTTATTATTTTTATTACCGACATAAAGGCTCTGGCACCATAATTACGAAATTCTATATTTTACTTACATTGCTTGCATACGTGGCTGGACCATGTTTCGCAGATATGCTGTGGATGTGAAATCTTTCCTGGAATGAAAAATTTAAAAGTTACATTTACTTATTTAGCCAAGATTTGGATCGCTCTTCGAGGAAAAGACACGCTTCACCTCTTTATAAAGAGATTTCGTAGAGTAATATTAATTTACTTTGTGAGTAAAAATATCAGCATATTTTACCTAGTTATAAGAATGCCCGATGACTTTATTATAGGTGTCCCCGAATCAGATCTTTTTTTGCCACTTCTCCCATTCTTTCTGGGCTGTTTTCTCGGCATAGAATATTGCTCTGAATTCGACTCGGTCTCATCTTGAGAACTTTCGTCCTCGTCATTTTCATCGTCTTCTGTATAATTTGATGGCTCACTTTCAGCAGTATCATCGTCATTTCCCTCAACATCGCTTTCATTTGATTCTTCATCAACAGTTTCACTTCTAATTGAATCTTGATCCGAATCATCTAAACACTCCACAGAAGAAGCATCATTATCGTATGCAGGGCTGTTTATTTCAGATCGTTTTTTCGTACGACGAGAAGTACTTGAGTTTCTTTTTCTTTTATCTTCAATAGAGTCCTCTTCATCGTCTTCCCCGTTTTTGAAGAAGGCGTTCCCAAATCTAAGCGGGGGGTCTCTCTGTCTGTTTGACGGTCCTACAAATCAAACAATGTTCCGTTTTAAATTGATATCTAATTTTGTATCTATAATTAGAATTTTGAATTATTTTTTTTATTTCATATATTGATAGTTTACATAAAAAAAGCAGACGTATTTTTTTCTCAGTAACATTATTGTAAAAACTTATAAGAGGTTCGAAATTTATATTTTTGATGTACATACGTATATACTGTAATGATGCATTACGTCATATGAATTTGAATTGACTGCACTTCTTTAATTTTTGTTATCGTAGAAGAAAAACGTGATGTATATTTTTTTACTCAAAAATCAAAATATGAAATAAAAAATGTCATGTAAGTTCAAAAATTAATAAAATTTTTCCCCGCTTTACAAAATTATCGATACGCATAAAGAAATAGTTCTTTTATCAAATGTATAATTTTTGCAACCCTCCATTACGCATGTATTTTTTACTGCTTCCATGACACATCTGGGTCTTTCAAGTCAGTCCGTAACTTTTTCTATTTTATAGACTTTAGAAAAATCTAGAAATATTCGCATGAATATTTTCTAACGTTACTAATACGTGCCCAAATAGTTTTTATATTGGATGAGAAAATATTTTTTAAATATAATAATGCAGTTGTAGACATAAGTTATGTGAACGCGAAATATTGTGTGTGCCTTAAGGAACCCAGGTATATGACAGAGATTTAATTTATATAAGACATTGTTTATTTTAAATAAAAATAAAAATGAATTTATTAGTGTAGATGCAAATAATTTATATTAACCTGCTTCATCAGAATCGATGAGAGACCTTCTTGTTCTTTTTAGAGGCGATGTAACAACTGAACCATCGCTATCTTCATCGGTATTATCATGATTAAAAATTCTTTTCCGAGTCACATTTTTTCCTTTACTTTTAGAAGAACCTAACATAAAAGTGACGATGTACAAGAAGTATGATATTATTATATTATATATCGAAAAATATATTTTACCAGGTTTCTCAGGTGATTTGTCTGATATTTTACAGGAAGAGATTATTTGTTCTTTTTGAGATTCATACATCTTAAGTAGCCTCGTGGTTCTCTTATAAATCTGGGGAAAAAATTAACACTATATAATTTCTTACTTAAATAATAAGTGATCAGTAGCCTCTTATAATTAAATTTATTAATAATAATTAATATATTATATACTAGATTTAGAGCAATTTGACAATTTATTTACCTCGGATCTCTTGTTTGTATTGAATTCTCTACTATTTTTGAAAATCAAATTCATATCTGAGAAAAATTGAGAAGCATTCTTGTATTCTCCTACCGAGAGAGACTCTTTTATTTCTCTTAAGCTTAATGGAGTAGTTATGTATTTATGATAATCGGGATAGAGCTTATAGTCCACTGGAACTCTAAAAGTATTTAAACAGAATAAAATATCAAAAATAACAAAATCTAAATCTATAACGTTAATTATAATTAGAAATAAGGACAATACCTGAACGGCATCGAATCTTTATTATCCCACAGAGCATTTAATAATCTTTGACATGCTATTTGCCAATCTACCTTGGGCATATTTACATTTTCGTTTTCGATCGATAGCTGTGATGGACATTGTGAGTAGTTTGAAGGAACATAACAGCTTTGTGATCTTTTATCCGAATCTTGTGATTCTTGCAAAGATTCATATATGCCATGAACATCAAGTTCTTCTTGTGCTCTGCAACGTTTTCATTATATTATTGTAGGATCAATTTTCAAAATCAGTTAACTTGATTATTCATCATGTACTTACTGAAGAATTTTTTTAAAAATGCCAGTTATCATATTGGATGCTGTCGGTATATCGATACTTTTGTTTCTTGACAGAGATCGGACCTCAATGGATTCCTCTTTTATCGTTTTAACATTATCTGCCAAGTAGTCAACGTCAAATTGAATAGCCTCAACACGGCGATAAAAATTATTTTCCACTCGAGCTTTTATCGTAGCTAAATCAACGGGATAATCAACGTTCGAAGTGTAAGACTCATCTTCATTGAGATCGATGAAGGGTTTAGCAATCGGTAATTTCATGAGTTGATGGAGGCCTTGCAAAATCCTGCTGCAAGTGGCTTCTCTACCATCAACTGGCCAGTCATCCGATTGGGGTCGATAATGCGTGTTACCGGATAATTCTTCCGGTAACACTGGAACTGTATCGGCACTATTTGCTGGAAGTCCTGTATGCCAATTATGTTAATTCATTAAAGAATTCTAATGAAGTCGCTAAATTTCCATTTTAAACCACTTATATTTATAATAAGAATATTACAATAGAGACATACGTCTACGTACTTAGATTGTCTACCGTTTCAAGTTCCCAAGGACTGACCTCCTCGGTCTTCTCATCACAGTCCCACCTGATGCGTAGCCGCTTGAACTGTGAATCGGGAAATTGGTCGTCGAATGCCTGCGACGACACGACGTGACCAAAGAACCACTTGTCCTCGATCATACAGCGGAATCTACAGCCGGCTTTCCAGTTTTGCACTAGGGCATCATCGTATACTTGCTTGAGTACCAGGAAATCGACTACGCCCTTCATATCGTGGTACTTCACTTGAAAGGATTCACCGGTCAATTCGCCGTCTTCGCTCATTCGCTCCACTCGTAAGCAACAGAGGTGAGGTGAATGATTCTCGAAATTTATTTCCATTACCTTCACTAGCTCGTGAGCCTGAAATAAACGTTTGAGATCCTTGCTGTAATACTTATTATTAAAGCAGGACTGCAGCGAATTCTATATAGCTGATGTATTTTAGTGATGAATTATGACGTAATTCGTAGATAAAATACATGCTAGTTTTAATGAATCATAATAGGAGTATAGTTTCTGGGAATTTTCAATTTTACAATGCTCAAGTCATTTTAAGTTTTGAACTATAAAACAAAGCTTCCCCTATATTTATGCAGATTCAAAATAAAGATGAATAGATAAACGCTATAAACTTCGAGGCCAACTGACACAGTACATTAATATACATATATAAAAAACTATGTGAATATACACTAACTAAACTTGGGCACAATCAAGAGAGCAATCAAGAGTCGATTAATAAAATATCAAAAGATTTGATAATACGAACCAAGATAATTCTTCTAATGACTTAGAATAACTTGGGATTCACAATAATTTTTCCAGCATATAATCGTATGGTTCTACAATAATCGATATATATCTAATTTTTTATAGATCATAAGGGCATAGTCATTTACAAAATAAGTAATTGTCAGAATCTATTAAAATATTGTAATGGAAAATCAGCAATCAAAATATTTAATAACCCATTAGCGCCAAAATGTCCATTATTTTTTTTTCAAAAACTCGATATTTTAAACTCGAAAATCTTGCTATATAGTTACAACTACACACAAATGTGCACGTAAATTATGCTCTTTAAAGCCTCGTTAGTATTTTTCGATTTCATTCATTAGAAGCAGATGTCTGTATATTAATTTAAATGTTGGAAGTAGTATAAAATTTAGTAATTTCGAATTGTATGCTATACATAAGTTTTTTCTACTTATCTTATTAATTTATTTAAAAAGACTCTGTACGATTTTTTAAAACCACGATATCGAAGTTTGAAAATTTCATAATGTTAAAATCCGAACCTGTAAATTTTCATGATGGTGCAAAGAACGAAAATATCAATACGTGAGTTATTTTTCAAACTGCGATATCTGACTTAATAAATCGTACAGAGTCAACTAAAAAATTAAATTAAAGCTTATAGGATAAGCTTTATGGAGGAACTATACAAATTTATGAAAAAAATTTTTAAAAATTCGAAATAGCAGGTATTTAAGTATTTGTCATTATTTCCAACATTTTGTTTCTAATGAATGAAAAAGAAAAACTGCAATGAGACTTTAAACAGCAGAAGTTATATGCACATTTGTTTATAATTGTAACTACATAGCAAGACTTTTTTGAGTTAAAAATATTGTGTTTAAAAAAAACTCGAAAAACCATTTATTTTTTTCAAAAAATAAACGATAACTTTTTTAAATTGATGATCAATTCTGGTGTCGGCGTTTGAAAGATAAGCCTTTAAACTATCGGAAGCACAATATTCGAAATTTTTTCCAGGACTTTTACATAATAAGTTGTAGTGTCGAAAGTTGAGAAGAAAGAATGGACAATTGGACATTAATGGGTTAAATACAAAAATAGTAAGTCAAACAAATTAAAATTTAGTTTTAGAATACGTATTAACTAATTTGACATGCTATTTCTATCATTTTTGATAGTTTAGGTTGCAAATGATTTTACCCATGCAGTGCAATCGAAACTATTATTACATATATATTATAATTAAAGACCATTTAAGAAATGTAATAAAAAAATTGCTCATTCAATGAAAAATAAATGTGAGTTTACATACGAAAATCAATTCTCGCAGTTAGTCTAGAATTTTTTTGCAAGCAGTTGATCATAGAAAAAACAGTAGGTGGGTACTTAACGTTTATAATATTACATTTAAAGCTTGTTGAGGCAGTAAAGTTCAATTGCTTCATTTTTCTGGAAAATAAATATTATCTACTTTTGATTACTGCAAAATTATTTTAAAAATTGCAATAATTTTCGAATATTAAACATATTTCGAATCCCTTTTTGATTGAACAATTTGCAAAATAATTCAATATGACACTTACTTTTAGATTCATGTAAGACCATGGCTCAGCTAGTTCTTCAATATCGTAAACTTGTTTTTTCTTCACCTCCTCCAAGTATGCTTTATGACCTTGTCGGAAGTATACAACATCATCGTTTAGTTGAGGATAATAAGGCGCTTTTAATGGCTTCACTTCTCTAAGCCAATTCAGCTCCTCAATCACCTAAAAGGAAACCAAAACTGTTAAAAATCTTAAAATAAATTTGATAATTTCCATAAATAAATCTGTCTGATGGATTAAAGTAGACAAATTAAAATATATTTAGTTTACCGATTAAAGCGAATTTTCATTTACCGATATTTGTGCATCGTCATTTGCAACAGCATCAGATTGCTCAGAAAGTCTCTGTTTTTCGTGTTCAATCACCTGTAAAGAGAAGTCAAAACGATTAAACATCATAAAATAAATTTGTTGCTTTCTATAAATAAATCTTTCTGATGTGTTTTCAAGTAGACAAATTAAAATGTTTTCTGATTCAAGCGAATTTTCGTTTACCGATACTTGTGCATCGTCATTTTCAACAGCATTAGATTGTTCAGTAACTCCCTCTTTATCTGGTTCAATCACCTGTAAAAACAAGTCAAAACGGTTAAAAATCATAAAATAAATTTGATGATTTCTGTAATAAATATCTCTGATATGTTTAAGAGGATTTGCTGTGGTCAGAAAGATTCCTGTCATACCGGTTTTTGCTTTTAACGCAATATATAAAGATAGAGATTAATTTATTTTTGGAAAAAACTCTGTCAACATTTCGTTAGTAATCTAAACATTACGTTGTTCAAGTTTCATGAAGTTTCATTCATAATTCACAGAGATCTTCATGAGACTTGAACAATGGTTACATCATTAACGAGATGGTTACAGAGATTTTTCCAAAAATTAATTTCTATCCTTATATATTTCATTAAGTGCAAGAACCGGTAAGGTAGGAATCTTTCCAACCATAGCTCATCCTCTTAACCCATTAACGCCGAAACGGCCCAAATTTCGAGTAAGTTTTCAACGTGATTATTTCGTATGTTATCGGCTTTGAAAAAATTCTGTTTTCATATATTCAGACGTGAAAATTCACGCTCTTTCAGAATCCGTAGTCGGAATTACGATTTAACCTCAAGATAAAAAAATATGGCCGATTTAAACATTAAAAACGTGAAAACTTTCGAAAAAAATTTATTTTGGTTTTTTTTTTCACAAAGATATCGCGAAGGTATCCCCTTATAATTATGATCAGAGGTGATCATGGCAGTTGAAGTTAGACAGAAAATTTTTATATTAATGTTAAACAACCCCATTTTTACAAAATGGCGGCTGAAACAAAATTTGTGTACATAAATATTACGCTCTTTTTTGCCAAAATAAAGGATAAAATTATTTTTTCTCGAAAACTATAGACCTTCGCAAAAAGTTTTTAAAAACAAAAATGTCTTAGAATTAGTCAAGGAATTTGAGAGTATTCCTTGACTAATTTTAAGACATTTTTGTTCTTATGAACTTTTTGCTATAGTCCATAGTTTTCGATAAAAAAATTGATGAAGTTTAAACAAAAAATATTTGGTTTCAGCCGCGATTTTGTAAAAATGGGGTTGTTTAACATTAATATAAAAATTTCCTGTCAAAATTCAACTGCCATGATCACCTCTGATCATTATTACAAGGGAATACCTTTGTGGTATCATTGCAAAAAAAACCAGAAAAATATTTTTTCGAAAATTTTCACGTTTTTTATGTTTATATCGGCCATATTTTTTTATCTTGAGGTTAAATCGTAATTATGACTACGGATTCTGAAAGAGCGAGAAATTTCACGTCGGAGTATATGAAAACAGAATTTTTTCAAAGCCGATAACATAAGAAATAATCACATTGAAAACTTACTCGAAATTTGGGCCGTTTGGGCGTTAATGGGTTAATGGGTTAAGCATAGACAAATTAAATTATATTTAGTTTTCTGATTCAAGCGAATTGTCATTTACCGATATTTGAACATCGTCATTTACCGATATTTGAACATCATTATTTTCAACAGTATCAGATTGTTCAGAAAGTCTTTCTCTTTCTGGCTGTGGAGCAAGTAACAGCTGCTCCTGTGGCCGAACAAGTGGTTGGCTTTCAGTCTGATTTGATTTAGACTCCCTTTCATGTCCTATGTAAAAAATGATTATTTATTAAATACCAACAGAAATAAATACCAATAAATCAAGTAATTTCTACCGTCCGTGTAACTAATATTCCCAACCCTTCTTTTGGCACTACAAAATCAAATACACAACTAAATTACTTGCTTTTTAGTAGTCCTTATGTACTCAAAAACTATACACTAGATAGATAAAGTGATAAACAACTTACCCAATACTCCATTATTGTTAACATTAATGAAGGAGTTGTTTTGTAAGATTGCATAGATGGTCGATACATCTTTTTTTAAATCGACGATTTGACTCATCATCCAACTTTGAACATCTTCCTTTGACTAAAATATGAATTATCAAAGTTAAAATATGCGTTAATACAACTAATATTCACATCTTTAATAAATAAAAAACATTTACTGATTGACTAGCAATAGAAGTTATCAAATCACTTAGTGATTTAATTGTGTTTTCTGGTTGAGCTTCTGTTTGAACTTCAACAGAGCTGCTTGCCTTAACCGCATTGTGACTAATACTTGGTCTCGCTTCCATTTTTAAAGTTTTTTTCGTAATTAAATACCTAGAAATTTATTAATGAAATTAACTAAACGTTTTTGATGCTTTTTTTATATTGCATTATTAGGGGAGGTACGCCTATTGTGGCACTAAGGGTCATTACAGATTAATAATTGTTAATATGCATATGTAATAGTCTTCTTAAATTTCTTAAATTTCATTGCTTAAATAAAAATTTTTTTAATAGTTTTTAGTTTTTTTTTTTGTATTTCAGAATATTTTATACATTTTTAATGCACAACTTTAATAAGTAAATTAAATCTTCAATCGTTTTAATACGTAATTTTCTACTGAGTCGCTTTAGCCGCTTAGTCGTATAGACTGCACAGTTTTATTGTCTTTTCAAACGAAATATCGAATCAATTAATTATTTTGCTTTGAAGCAAAATATTTATAAAAAAGCAATAAGTCGCGTAATCTCGAAATGAAAGTAGTAGGTAGTGGCAGAAATGAGCGTAAGAGTTTGCCGCTATTAGATTTCGACAGGTGAGCGTGCGATACGATATTGGACTTCATTTGAAACCATCATTGATTGAGGTGACGGGTGTCACTAGTAAAAATATTATAGTTTGTAAATTTTAAACCGCGAGTTATAAAAAGAATTATAAATCTATTTTTATAAAGGAAGTAACAACTCGCAACAATAGATGGCAGCAGGTCTCGAAAGAAAATGCCACTATACTTTTATAAGGCCGAAATCACACTCGGTTTGGTAATATTTGCGACGGCAAGCGCATAAGCGACATCTGTAAAATACGTGGTAGACACGGTAGGAAACTGCGCGTGTAAACACTGAACGGAATCCATTCAAGCCCTGCCCGAGAGCGAGAGAGAAGTCCGTTCCGATTGCGGTGCTGTGTGATTTCAGCCTAATATACATATACACAGCGGTTGTCAGCTTGTCGCAACCTGTTTGAGCTTCTGTGCACAATATACACATATACAATGTAGATAAATTTAACCTCGAAGAAAGTTATCAAAATTTATACGAAATTTTAAAGTTTTCAAGATCTTACACCATTTTGTGCACACAAGCATCAACTTTGATAATCTTTTCAAGACATGGCCACTTTATCTAAATGAAACTTATTGCCTTATCATATTAGTATTTTTTTCCGATGATCAAGTAAAAATCAAAGAGTGTAAGTACTTTTTTGCATAAATTAACATTTTGAGAGTAGATCACTAAAAAATCGAAAACGTGGGAAAAAATCATAAAACTGGGCAGTTCTTGCGGGATCTAATAACATTTTAATTTATTTAGATAAGTAATGAATATTATTGAGAAACCCGAAATGTACTGACCATGTAATGTTTTGTAAAGAATAAAAAATTTTCCGATGTTTCCAGAAGTTCTTAGTAAGTAGTAGTAAGTAATGTATGCAAAATTAATACAAAGTACAATGCGTTATGAATTTCATCATTCACAAATATTTTGAATTTAACTATCACTAATAATGATTTTTGCACGACCAAGTAAGTAATTGCCTGTAAAAAGTGGTTGATGCTACCACAAAGAATAAGAATAGAAAGTATCGGGAGCCACTGCACCCATAAACCCGTGACCCGACACGCTTAAACTATACCTGCATATAGTCAACAGCAATGAACGAAACGGAGTAGTTCTGTCAGCAGTAGTTTTCTTTCAGTTTTCCTTATTTCAAATATTATGATACCACGATTTTACGTTAAATTAGTTTAGACCATATAACTAAATTTTGCTTAGTATTTGCGATTTATTTTCTTAATATAAATATTTCAATGATTATTTTTATAAATTTAAAAAAAATAAATTACGTGTATGAATAATGATATATATATATAATGTAATCGAATCATACTATTTAATAATCATTTAATGAATGAATACTTCAAAAATTCTAGTAAGTACGGAAATAGTGTAAATAGCGTAAAAATACTGCAAAATATAAACTCTATAAGGACACCGAGTCTTTACTTTTATAAAATTCCAAAAATAAAAAAATGCCTTACCGTCTAGTCGAATTATACGAAAATGGTTTGCACCTGAGTACGAAAATCTTCACGTCATGACGTCATGATATAACTCCGGTTCCGTCAGCCCTTTGAATTCACCACCCTTTAATCAACCCGCCTTTAAAAGCCAAAAAGTAAATTTTAATAGCGCGGACGACGCATCGCGAATAATTAAGCTAACAATTTGTCGGGCCGCACATATAAGAATTAAATCTGACTTACAAACTTGGTTCGTAACATAAACGCCGGCAACCTCTATTTATTTCATGCAGCGAACTATGCAACTGTCACACACACACACACACTCGATAAAAACTCCGTATACACTGTTCAGCGATTATAAACTAATCTTTGTAAATTACTGGATGTAAGTCTTCGTATACGGATGGAGTAGGTCGCTCGATTTCTCTAGGTAACATATGAAGTGCGATTGACGGGAGCGACTGACGGGAGCGATGACACGCACGCCACCAAGTACGGAGTTCGACTGCGTAGTATACTGGCTCCGAAAGGGAAATATCAGTGCTGCTCAAGGCGCTGCTGCTGCTGTCTTATACTCGCCGCGACGCCGCTCGAGTCTATATGTACGTTATCCTTCGCTCTATACATGTATATATAATTCCAATTGGAAGTTTCTTATCATTCAAGCCGCGCTTTCATGCGCTGAAGGATTCGCCGCGAATATTTGAATGCTCGAATTTTTTTTAACAATATTGCAATTTCTTAAAGTTATAAAAAAATATCCTTAAGCTTAGTAGTTTTGAAATATATATGTATATATATAAAATTCTCCTACATTCTTCTTTGCAATACAGATATATATATATATATAT